>PVHP010037168.1:0-17552 GCA_004024765.1 Zapus hudsonius
GTCAGCTTTCTAGTTGCTGCGCAGAAAGAACCCAAACAAAAGCGGCTTGTGGAGGAATGGGTTTATTTGGCTTACGGACTCGAGGGGAGACTCCATTCTGGCAGGGAAAACGATGGCATGAGCAGAGGGCTGGACATCACCTCTGCCACAGCACTGCTTCATCGAGGTTGTAAAACCCAAATTGCCATCAGCTGAGGATTGATCTATCAGAACACATTCAATTGTTTGTGGGGGAAACCTGTATCAAACCATGACAATCAACAAGCCACAAAGAAATTAGACTTATGGTCCCTGCCTCCAGTACTTGTGGTTCATCTCAAGTGATTTTCATACAGTCGATACATGAGAGACAAGTTAGATACTTTAGTTGATTTTCCTATCAATGACTTGGATATGTCAGAATTCCTAATTAATCTAAATGCAGGTCCTTGCTGCTATAATTTGATTGCTGTTTCCAACCACTATGGAGGGATGGGAGGAGGACATTATACTGCTTTTGCAAAAAATAAAGATGGAAAATGGTACTATTTTGATGACAGTAGTGTCTCCACTGCATCTGAAGACCAAATTGTATCCAAAGCAGCATGTGTACTCTTCTACCAGAGACAAGACACTTTCAGTGGAACTGGCTTTTTTCCTCTTGATCGAGAAACTAAAGGTGCTTCAGCTGCCACTGGCATCCCCATAGAAAATGATGGAGAGCAATGATAATGACAGTGACATAGAGAATGAGAACTGTATGCACACTAATTAATGAAAGTCCTAGAAGCCATAAGAGAGACTTTCCTGATGGTGGTATCTTTGGAGATGAAGTTACCCACCACATTAAAACAAAAGTCTGAGATGGGGAGTTTCAGATAACTGAATGTAAATCCTTTATCAGATTATAACTTGTGCAGTACTTGAAATGAAACACAATGAAAACTTTAACAGAAATTTTCTCTTAATACATTTACAGTCTTGTATTTACAAGCTAAATATATATAGGAAATCACAAATAAATCCCTTTTAAGTTTAAAAAAATATAGACAGTGAAGTAATGGAAAAATGTTCATGTTGGATTTTCAGAGGGTTTAGCTTTTTTATTTGTTTCATATGAGTTTGCTTAAATAAATTTCAATGAACTGGTCAAATGAAGTATTCCTAGTATATGTTCAATAGTTAGTGAAACTATAATCATGGGATTAAAATGTGTATTAATCCCCCCAAAATAAATTATGTGTGCAGATAATAGAGGAAATTTCATTAGTACTTATTGCTTTACAATTAATAGAACATCTGTACAACAAAATATGTTAAGCCTCTGTGCTACCATAAATTCTTAGAATATATTGAGAAGGCATAGACCAAGTCTGTCTGCTCATAATTGGGCACAGAGCAAAACCCCTCAGGTAATATCTTTCAAAATTTTTCTGCTCCTAGTCTCTGTGGCATTTGATGAGTCAGTTTGAGCTGTGTCTTCCCCAGAACTCAAGACTATAGGAGAACAGCATACATCTTTATCTAATCATAACTCTAGCCAGAACAAATCACTTTTCCTGGTTCTCCATAAAAGACTTATTTTTGAGAAATCAGAAAATTCACTCAAAGTAGACCTCAACAAAGTCTATCTGGAGCATTTGTACCTCTCCTTACATCATCAAACAGTAAATATATTAAGGATGAACCTAATCAATTATATTTTGAGGTGTAGTAATTTAGAAAAGTATTTCTTAAATTAGGCATGGTAGCTCACTCCTATAATCCCAGCACTTGAGAGGCTACAATGGTAGGATTGCTGGGAGTTCAAGGCCAGACTTGACCACATAAGTTCCAGGCCAGCCTGGGATACAGAGTGAAACCCTATCACAAAAAGCAAGCAAATAGGGTTGGAGAGGTGGTGCAGTGGTTAAAGATGTTTGCTTGCAAAGCCTGATGGTCTGGGTTCAATTCCTCAGTATGCATGTAGCACTAGATGCCCAAAGTGCTGCATGTGTCTGGAGTTCATTTGCAATGAGGCCCTGGTGTCCCCATTTCTCCCTCTTTCTCCATCTCATTAATTAATATTTAAAATAAAAAATAAAAGGATATATTCTAAGAAAATATATCTATGCAAACAATGTGAAAAATGCACAGATATGGAGTTTCCAGTCTTCAACGCTGGCTACTACTGGGCAGGTCAGAGCTGGCCTCACTGAAAAGCAAGCCCTGTATGTGTGGGTATGGTACTACACACTTCTGATCCCAGCACTCAGAGAAGAAGGCAGGAGGATCTTGAGTTTGATGCAAGTCTTACAGACACCGAGAGATCCTGTCTCCGAAAACTAAAAAAAATAATAAAACATTTAAAAGCCCTAAAAAAACTATTAGAAATAATAACCTTTATTTATTTATTTTTTTGTTTTGTTTTGATTAACAAGGTAGGGTCTTGCTCTAGCTCAGGCTGACCTCAAACGCATGGTGATCCTCCTACCTCTGCCTCCCAAGTGCTAAGATTAAAGGCCTTTCACTTTATTTTCACAGTTCTGAAAATAAAACCTATGATCTCATACATACTAGGCAAGCCCTCAGTCACTGAGCTACATTCTCAGAACAACATTTATTCATTTATTTAGTATTTCTTATACACTAGCCAATGTGACAGTGATGATATTAGATTCTGTTGCTTGTATTGGCTTTGAGATGAAGTCTTCATATATAGTTTTTAGACTGGACTTGAACTTGAGGCCTCAGAAAGTCCTGGTATTACAGGTGACACTATTTCCAGTTTAGATTCTTTAATAAAGAATATTTCCAATTTAATTGGTAAATATATAAAGATGTGTGGGACATTCTAAATTGCAATTAGAAGTGTAATAAGAAAAATGTAAGTTCAAACTAGGTGTAGTGGCACATATCTTTTATTACAGAGGTAGGCGGATCTTCATGAGTTCTAGTCAGCCTAGGACCATAGAGTTCCAGGTCATCCTGGGCTAGAATGAGATCCTGCCTCAGGAAAATAAAATAAAATAAAATAAAATAAAATAAAATAAAATAAAATAAAATAAAATTCATGATAAAACCAGAATAAAGGAAGAAAATCAACATTATAAGATTCTTATATTTACATAAGTTAGAATATTTGTAAATGTACATGCCACAAGCCCAAGAGTAGTAATTCTTAAACATTTTGTCTTTTCTGGGTTTCTACACTTTGTACCTCCTTTGTTTGCTTCTCTGACTTTTGTTTGAGGCAGGGTCTCATATAACCCAGGGAGATTTTGAACTCTATAAAGCTGAAGATGATCTTAAACTCCTGATTTTCCTGCCTCTAACTCCCAAGTGCTAGGATTACAGAGGTACAACATTATGCCCAGCTTACACTTTGCATTTTTGAAAGTATTGTGTGCTTCAAAGACCTTCTGTTGAAATAAAATACAGCTCACAATATGTGCCTAACTATATTAAAACTTGGAAACTTTTAAATACAAGTAGGTATCTATTAGATGTCAGAGCAATGAAATTCCTAGATATGTTGTGCCTCTGGAAAACACTGTATTCAGAAGAAAAATGAATTTTTAAAATCAAAGGAAAAAGATTGTAGTAGTATCATTACAAAATATTTTAAACCTCTTGTACCTGTCAAATAATGCAAAAACCTCCAGGAAGCCCAAGAGCACACTCTAGCACAAAAAAAAAAAAGAAAAAAAAAGAAAGAAAGAAAGAAAGAAAAGGAAAGGAAAGGAAAGGAAAGGAAAGGAAAGGAAAGGAAAGGAAAGGAAAGGAAAGGAAAGGAAAGGAAAGGAAAGGAAAGGAAAGAAAAAAGAAAAGAAAGAATTTTAAAAATCAGAACTGTAGCCATGGAGTCAATGGGGAAGATACAATAGAACTCTAAGAAATATTCAAATAGCTCATTGAAGTCAGGGAAAGAAAACAGAAAACATTTGGGTTAGAGGGTGAACTTCAGTGGTTTAATCTATAGAGAATAAGACAGGGAAGGGAGGAAGGAAGGAAGGAGCAAGAAAGGAGGGAGGGAGAAGAAGAGGGAGGAAAATGGTTTTTTTTGGAGGAAATAGTGTTTTTTAATTTTACTTGTCACATGTGTGTGTTTCATGCATAGTGCACATGCATGCCAGGATTTTTTACTCTGCAGACAATTTCAGATGCTTGTGCTTCTTTTTGTGCCTGACTTTTCTGTGGATACTGGGAAATTAAACGTGGACTATCAGGCATTAAAATAAGTGCCTTTAACCATGGAACCATCTCCTTAGACTGGTAAAAGAGTTACAAAACTATAAACAAGACCAATGTAAAACTAATAGTAAGGTGATAGATTTCAATCCAAGCATACATGAAATATAAGTAGTAGAAGAGCACTAAAATTAGAAGGGACAAATTGAGAAGTATATCCTAAATGGCAAAGACAGGGATTCACCACAGTAAATACTTTAGTACAGGCAGGCCATGACAGACTAGTGCAATTATGCAAGTTTGTCATTTGAGCAGGACAACAGTAATATTCAACACTTATACCTTCCAAGGCTCAGGCAACACTGTAGAAGAGGGAGTGAAAAGAATGTAAGACACAGGTATATTATAAGGCATTGCCCTTCACCCCCTCCCCATCACAGAATCTGCCTGGGGCATTCATGACCCCACAGTGATTACAGATAACCCCACTAAGGAAGGACCTCAGGGAAATTGGAGTGGGAAGAGAAGACATATATCCCAATGGAAATATGACCAATTTGCAATATGTTTACATATTAAAGTTCTCAATAAAAGCAGATTTTTAAAAAGATCCAATTATATGCTGGATGCAAGAAACTCATCTAGCCAACAAAGATGTACAGAAGCTGAGTATAAAAGGATGAAATGCAAACTGCCAAGCAAATGGAAGCTGAAAACAGGAGAGGCCATCCTTACATCAAAGTAGACTTCAAACCAAAACTAATCAGAAAACACAGAGAGGGACATTCTATTTTAATAAAGGGTACAAGATTATTGTAAACATTTATGCACTGAATATCAGGACTCTTGACTTCATAAAACAAATACTGAAGGACATACAAGAACACACAGGTACAGAAACACTAGAAATGGGAGAATTCAGACCATGTTCTCACCTTTACATGGGACATGTGGACTAAAAACAAGCAAAGAAAATTCAGAGTTAAATCAAGTGGATCTACCAGACACGTATGGAGTATTCCACACAACAAATAGGATATATGTCTCATATATATATATATATATATATATATATATATATATATATATATATATATATATATATATATATATATTCTTTTCAGCTGCTCATAGAACCTTCTCCAAAATTGATCACATAATTGGCCACAAAGCAAGCCTCAATAAATTCAATAAAATTAATGTAGCCCCCTGCATCATTTTGGACAACAATGCACTAAATCTGGAAATAAACAATGGGGGAAACAACAGAAAATGCACCAACTATTAGAGACTGAACAATACACTACTTAACAACAAATGGGTTGTTCAAGGAATTAAAAGGAAATTGAAAATTTTCAGGATCTAAATGATAACAAAAATACAATGTGCCAAAACTTGTGGGACACAAGGAAAGCAGTCCTAAGAAGAAAATTATAGCATTAAGTGCCTTCATAAAAAAGACAGATTTCAAATTAATAACCTAACCACCCACCAAAACACATTGGAAAAGTTAGAAAAATCCAAACCTAGGAGCTCAAGATGAAAAAATAATAAATAATTAAGAGCACAATCAATAAATTGGAAACAAAAAATGATTAAAAATTTGATGAAACAAAGAGCTAGTTCTTTGAAAAAAATAAGCAAGATTGACAAACACTTGGCCAATCTAAACCAAATAGAAAAAAAAAAAGAAGTCCAAAATCAACAAAATCAGAAATAAAAAGGGAGATATCACAACAAACACCAATGAAATTGGAAAAATTATCAGGACATACTTCAAAACCTCTACTTCACAAAATTGGAGAACCTGAAAGAAACAGATGAATTCTTAGACACCTACCACCTACCAAAACTAAACCTGGAACAGATAAAGCTCCTAAAGAAACCTATCATATCTGTCAAGATTGAAAATGTAGTTAAAAAAAAAAAACCTCCCCCAAAAGGAAAAGTACACGATCTGATGGATTCTTGGCTGAATTCTGCCAAACCTTCATCACTGAACTGAAACCACTCTTTCTGAAACTCTTTTGGGAAACTGGAGAACAGGGAATGCTTCCAAATTCTTTCTATGAAGCTACCATTACCCTAATACCAAAACCATACAAAGATATAACAAGAAAGGAAAACTATAGACCTATATCTCTGATGAATTTAGGTGTCAAAATTCTGAACAAAATCCTCATAAACCAAATACAACAACACATCAAAAGTATTATATACCTCAACCAGGTAGACTTCATCCCAGGGAAGCAGGGTTGGTTCAACATACAGAAATTGATTAACATAATCCACCACATTAATAAACTTAAAAACAAGAACCACATGGTCATTTCAATCGATGCAGAGAAGGCCTTTCAAAAAATTCCACATCACTTCATGATCAAAACACTAGAGAAAATTGGCATGGGGGCTTATACCTCAACTTAATAAAGGCCATATACAAAACTCCTAAAGCCCAAATCATACTTAATGGGGAAAGACTTAAAGAGTTCCTACTAAAATTGGGAACAAGACAGGGATGTCCACTCTCACCACTTTTCTTCAACATAGTACTTGAAGTCCTAGTCCAAGAAATAAGACAAGAGAAAGACATAAAAGGGATACAAATTGGGCAGGAGAAGTAAAACTATTCTTTTTTGCAGATGACATAATTATATAAATAACAGACCCACAGAATATTACCATTAAATTACTGAAGCTGATAAACTCCTTCAGCAAAGTGGCAGGATACAAAATTAACACACAAAATTCAGTAGCCTTCCTGTATGCAAATGACAGGCATATAGAAAAAGAAAACAATGAAATATTCCCATTTTCAATAGCCTAAAAAAATCAAATACCTTGGAATAATACTAAGAATGTTAAAGACGTGTATAATGAAAGCATAAAAACACCGAAGAAGGAAACTGAGGAAGACATGAAAAGAAAGGTCTCCTATGCTCCTGGATTGATAGAATTAATATTGTGAAAATGGCAATACTTCCAAAAGCTATATACAGATTCAATGCAATTCCAATAAAAAATACCAACTTCATTCTTTGCAGACAAAAATAATCTCCAAATTTATTTGGAAGGAGAAAAGACCTCAGATATCCAGAACTGTCCTAAATAAAAGATGCTCCTCAGGAGGTATCACCATACCCAATCTCAAGATATACTACAAAGCCATAATAACAAAACAGCATGGTACTGGCATAAAAATAAACAGACAAAACAATGGGACAGAATTGAAGACCCTGCCCTAAGCTTGAGCAACTATATTTACTTCATATTTGACAAAGGTACTAACAATGTCAACTGGCAAAACCATAGCATTTTCAACAAATAGTGCTAGACAAAATGGGTAAACACATGTTAAAAAATCAAGCTAGATCCACTCCTCTCACTGTGTAATGGATTAAATACCTCAACATAAGACCTGAAAGTCTGAAAACCCTAGAAGAATAAAAAAGCTGAACTCTCTACGAGATAGAAATAGGGGGAAACTTCTTGAACAAACCACCAGTAGCCCAGGAAGTGCAACAATCACTCAACCAATAGGATCTCATCAAGCTAAACAGCTTTTGTAAAAAACACACCATACTCAAAGCCAATAGACCACCATGAGAATGGGAGACAATCTTTGCCAGCTATTCCACAGACATAGGCCTAATATCTAAAACCTATAAAGAACTCAAAAATTAAATAATAAAACATCAAACAGCCCTCTCACAAAATGGGTCAGTGAACTCAACAGGGAATTCTCAGAGGAGGAAATACAAATGGCCAACTCTCATTTAAGAAAATATTCAATATCATTAATCATCAAGAAAAATGCAAATCAATCCGTGCATGGTGGTGCATGCCTTTAATCCCAGCACTCGGGAGGCAGAAGTAGGAGGATCGCTGTGAGTTCAAGGCCAACCTGAGACTACATAGTGAATTCCAGATCAGCCTGGGCTAGAGCAAGACCCTACCTCGGAAAAAAACCAAGCAAATCAAAACAGCAATGAGATTCCACCTTACTCCAGTCATAATGGCAATTATTTAAAAAATCCAACAACAATATTGCTGACAAGGATGCAGGGAAAAGGGAATCCTCATTCACTGCTGGTGAAATTGCATACTTGAACAACCACTATAGAAAATACTGTGGAGGCTCCTGAAGATGATGGATATAGAGCTACCATTGGATGCAGCTATCCTTCTACTAACCATCTAACCTCAAGATTCCTCTTCTAAGCACAGAGACATTTTCACAGCCATGTTTATAGCAGCTCAATTCATAATAACTAAGAATTGGAATCAACTCAAATGTCCATCACTGAACGAATGGATATCAAAGTTGTGGTATATATACACTATGGAATTCTAGGCAGCTGAAAGGAAAAATGACATAATGAAATTTAAAGAAAAGTGGATGGACTTAGGGCAGACCATTCTTAGCAAACTCATACAAGAACAGAAAGTCAAGTGCTGCGTATTAGCCCTCATATGTGGTTCCTAACCAGGGTAAGCCTGAACAGTAAGAAAACCTGTCAAATGAATTGAGAGATGGACAAGGGGGTTGGTAGGATTTGGGGTGGGGGGAGGAAGGGGAGGGTAGCAGGACTTACACACCACTCTAACCATAAGGAAGGATAACTTAAAATACTTATGCTCATACAATGAGCTCTCAAAGAAGCCATGGGCATCGTCAGGTAAGAAAGGCCCTGAATAGGGCATGAGGTAGTCTAACCCCAAGACAAATTGCTCTGGCCTGTAATTCCTGGCCCCAGTCATTGGTTACTTCTCACACTGAGCTTTTGATCAAAGAGTCCCCCAAAATAAGACAGGCTTATATCAAAGTTCTTGAATACCTGCCCCAAGCAAAAGGTAAGACCCTATTGGTGATGATACCACAAATTGTCATCATACAACACTGATAGACCCTGCTTAATCAAGAATGGTATCTAGCCCCCAGTTGGTAATGTATAGTGCAAGAAGGCATTAACACAAGCTGCCAGGGGAAAATGACCAAAGAAATTCTGAGATAGCAGAGGTCATTGATATACAGAAGGCTGTAGACACTGCTAAATGGTAAGACCAGTAAGCCAGAAGTGCCCATATGTGTAAGTGGCACTAAACCTAGGAGGGTTTACTAATTGGCTAAGAAATCCACTCAGTGGCAGGTAACCCTTAACTGGAACTGGGGTCCATGGTAAACCCATATGAGAACCAAGAACTGGGGCTCCAAGGGGAACCCCCATGTGATGGTTAGGCTTTGTTGTAACTTGACCTTTTTAATTATCTTGGGTAGGTCTCTGAGGATGTTTACAGGAAGACAGCATCTCAGTATGGGGCGGGATGTAAAGAAGCTCAGGAGAGCTAGCAATTAACATCCTTTCCTGTGTGGGCAGTGCAGGACCGAAATTCCAGAGACTCAGTAAGCTATTAAGTCTGTGATAGGGTTGTAAGACTCCACCCTAAGGCTATGTAAAGATGAAGGCGATTTCTCTCCCTCACACCCTGCCTGTTTTGATTGTGTGTGGTGCTGGTGATGAACTTCTCTCTGTGTTTGGAAAGTTCATCATTATGGAACTTCCCCAGGATCTGTAGCTTCAGTAAATCCTTTCCTCCCATAAACTGTGCCTGATTTGGATATTCATCCCAGTGGTGTGTGGCTGACTATGACACCCCACTAACCAGAGATCTACAGAGAAGCTATAGCCATTAGAATCTGCCGAATTAAGAAAGTTTGTCTTAACCTATACTGATCTCACTCTCCATTGGAGATACTTTTTGTATGTTTCAGAGTCCAGAGAAAAACATGGACAACTCAATCCCACCAACATGAATGGAGATATTGCCTGTTGCCCAGGCAGGAGATGAACCACCCCTAACTTATGATATAGAGCCCAAAAAAACCTTTGAGGAAGTGTTGATATGAGCAAGAAACCTACCTCCACAGCAAATCAGATAACCTGTGAAAGGATAATGGAGATAAACACTGAGGATACTGAACACAATCCAAACCAGAAATCCAGAGACTCTTAAGACCCCAACTGTAAAGCAGACCTAAAACTTACCCACCATGACTCAGAGATCAGAGTGGAAGAGGAGGTGGAATGATTTGTAAGAGCAATGGTGAGGTGGGGGGGGGGGAACTGGCTACCTCTCATACAATCCATAACCTCCTAATCCCATGGACTGGTCCAGTAAACCTAGGAGGCCCAGTGGGGTGGGGACAGGGAGGAGAGAAATGGGGGTACTACCATAAGACTTGCTCGTACCATGTATCTAATTATTGACAATAAATATGAAAAAAAAGAATAGTGTGGGAACAGGAGAGCAGGGGGAAAAAAGCAGCATATGGGGTTTCCTCCTTCTCCCAGCATTGCTGAGAGGGCAGAGGAAAAGACCAGGGAAGAATTTCCCTCATATGGAGAATAGAAGTTTTGGAGCCCCTGGAGGAAGAGAAGAGATGGGAAGAGTCTCACACATGTTTTCAAGACCATTTATATGAATTAGGCACTAGTTTGGGCCTCATCAGGCTCATCTGTGTAGGGAGGGACCTGTTTGGCTGGTGGGCCCAGAAGGAACATGGACTTAGAAAGGGCCCACCCACCGGGCCTGAACTTGCAAACCTGGGGAAGAAACAGGAAGTTGTTGCTGATGTTGCTTATAGTCATCTTGTATGAGACTAGATAACATATTTTTGAGTAAATGATGCATTATTGAACAAATCCAAAAGGAAATTGAATTTTTCTTAGGAATAAAGGAAAATGATAATATAACCTACCAGGCCCTCTGGGATACAGGCAAGGTACTTCTAAGAAGAAAGTTTATAGCTATTAGTGCACATAGCACTTAGGCAAGTCACTTCTAAGAAGAAAGTTTATAGCTATAAGTGCACATATCCAGAACTAGAGATGCCTGGCACTAGGAGGCAGAGGTAGGAGGATCACCATGAGTTTGAGACCACCCTGAGACTACAAAATGAATTCCTAGTGAATTCCAGGTCAGCCTGAGTTAAGACAGTACAACTACCTCACCCCCATAAATAAAAATAAAAGAACTAGAAAGATTTCAAATAAACAACCTAACAATCTACCTCAAGGCTCTAGAAAAATAGCAACAAGTTTTGCAAAATAGCAACCAAGCCTGGCAAGTGGCAAGAAATAATAAAAATCAGGGCAGATATTAATGAAATACATACTAAAAGGATAATACATAGACCTCAATCTAAAATCACAGAAAGTTCTAGTGGGAAAAATCAAGAACACATTTCAAGATACCGGCTAGGCAAGAACTTTCTGAACAGGACATAGCATAGGAAAAGTCCCAAGAATCAACAAATGGCCATATATGTAATTTAGAAGTCTCTGTGCAGCAAATGAAACCATCAGCAAAGCAAAGAGAATGAGAGAACATTTTTGCCACCTATACTACAGAATCACCAACTGGGCTAATGAAATAGTTCACAAAGAAGAAAAACAAATGGCCAATAAGTGCTTTTTAAAAAGTTCAACATCCCTAGCCACCAGGAAAATGCAAATCAAAACAACTTTGAGATACCATCTTACCGTAGTGAGAATGGCTTTCATCAAGAAAACAGACAAGGGCTGGAGAGATGGCTCAGTGGCTAAAGGCACTTATTTGTGAAGCCTGACAGCCTGGGTTCAATTCCTCACTACTCACATAAAGCTAGCTGCACAGAATGGCACATGTGTCTGGGGTTCATTTGCAGTAGCAAGAAGCCCTGACACACCCATACTCATTCTCTTTCTTTCTCTCTCTCTCTCTCTCTCTCTCTCTCTCTCTCTCTCTCTCTCTCTCTCTCTCTCTTTCATAAGTAAATGAAATATCTTTTTTGGTTTAATATCTTTTTTTAAAAAAAGAAAACAGATAAGTGCTTGCAAGGATGTAGAGAAAGACGACCCCTCACCCACAGTTTGTGGTCATGCAGACTAGTATAGTCATAATGGAAATCAGTGTGGAGGTTTTTCAAAAGGTGAGAAATAGATCTCCTGTATGACCCAGCTATACCACACCTGGTCATATATACCCTAAGAACTCCACACTCTACTACAGGGAAACTTGTACATACAAGTTTATTGTGGGTCTATTTATAATAGATAATAATTAGGATCAGCCAAGATAACTATTGTTGGAGTCAGCTGTATGTTGCTGGAATGAATATCCAACCAGACACAGTTTATGGGAGGAACGTGTTTATTTCAGCTAACAAATCTAGGGGAAGTTCCATCAATGGCAAAAGAAGCTGCTTACTTCCATACCTTCCAAATAGCCAGAAACTGCAGCATGCAAATACTAACAAGCAGCAAACACAAAACTGCCAGAGTTCAAACTGTTTTCCCCACACCTTTGGACTGGAATTCAGATCCGCCCCCAAACATACCTTAGACTCCAGGATCCACCCCAGTGATACCTCATCCAGCCTTATGACTGGGACACCCAAGTTACAAGTTCAATTTTAACAAAACACCTGAGACTATGGTGCCATTCATTTACACTATCACATTCAGACTACCACACCCATTGACAGATGAATGGATAATAAAAATGTGGTACCTATACACAATGGAACTCTATTCAGCAGTATGGAAAAATGAAGTAAAGAAATTTGTAGGGCTGGGCATGGTGGCGCATGCCTTTAATTCCAGCACTCGGGAGGCAGAGGTAGGAGGATCACCATGAGTTCGAGGCCACCCTGAGACTACATAGTGAATTCTAGGTCAGCCTGGGCTAGAGAGACCCTACCTCGAAAAACCAAAAAAAAAAAAAAAAAAAAAAAAAAAAAAAAAAAAAGAAAAATAAAAAGAAAAGGAAAGAAATTTGTAGGAAAATGGATAGATTTGGAAAGAATCATATTAAGTGAAGTGACTCAACCTCAGAATGACCCAAACTGCATGTTCTTTCTGATATGTAGGTCTTAGCTTGTAGTATTTACAATTATGTATGTAATATAGGGGGAACATGTGAATAAAACCTATGAAGATAGAACTGTACTCAAAACAGTATTAAAGAGTGAGCTAGAAGACGGGGGAGGGAAGGAAAAGGATACGTGTGATACAGGGGAGAAGGGAATTAAGCAGAAGAGGGTATGGAGGGGTAAAAGGGAAGATGAAAATAAACAAAAACAAACTGTGTTTGAAAAAGCCAGAATAAATGACACCTAACTTTGCATGCCAACTAAAAGTGAAAAGTATCCATTTTTTCATGACATTAAAATTTGTAATAATGTTACCTTTTTATACTGTAGTTTTTTTAAAAATATAATTATTTATTTGAATGAGTGAGTGAATGAGAGAGAGAAGCTGATATGAAGAGAGAGAATGACCCAGGCCAGTAGGCTTTGCAAGCAAGCACCTCCAACTGCTGAGCTCTCTCTCTCTCCCGCTCTGTCTTTCTCTCTCTCTTTATTTTTTGAAACAGGTCTCAATCCAGGTGATCCTGGACCTCACTGTGTAGACTAGAATGGCCTTGAACTTTTGGCCATCCTGCGAGGTCTGCCTCCCTAGTGCTGGAATTACATGTGTGCACCACCAGGACCTGCTCTTTTCTTGTCTAATGATTTTTAAAAATATATTCACTTATTTATTCAAAAGAGAGTGTGTGCGTATGTGAATATAGGTGCACCAGGCTCTCCTGCCACTGCAAATGAACTCCAGCCACATGTGCTACTTTGTGCATCTGGCTTTATGAGGGTACTGGGGAAAGGAACCCAGGTCATCAGGATTTGCAAGCAAGCGCCTTTAACCACTGAGCTAGCCCTTGTCCCATCTTTATTGTTTTATTATTTTTGCTTAAACATTCTTATAACTGTTTAACATATTAAAACATGCCCTTTAGATCACTTTAAAGAATAATATAAGTTAGAAAATTTACCACTTTGTGCAACAATGAAAATTATACCTTTAAACTTCATTTGCCTCTTAGCTGGGTTACATATCATTATTTATTTTATTTATTTATTTAGTTGAGAGAGAGAAAGAGAGAGAGAGACTAGGGGTGCAACCAGGGCCTCCAGCCACTGCAGAGGAACTCCAGAAACATGCACCACCTGGCTTTACATGGGTTCTGGGGAATCGAACTCAGGTCCTTCTGTTTTACAGGTAAGTACCTTAACTGGTGAAGCATCTCTCCAGCCCTATTTTTTGATTAGTCCTTTAAATATTTACTTATTTATTTGAGAGAAAGGAGAAATAGAGAAAGAATAAAAGAGAGATGGAGGGAAGGAATGAGTGAGAGAGAATTGGGTACATCAGTGCCTCTTGAAACTGCAAACAAACTCCAGACACATGCACCACTTTGTCTGGCTTTACATGATGCCATGGTTTGATTGATCCAGGTGTTTCCCACAAACAAATGAATGTGTTCTGATTGATCAATCCTCAGCTGATGGCAGTTTGGGTTTTACAACCTTGCTGGAGCTGTGTTGTTGGGGGCAGGCTCATGGGGGTTATACGCCAGCTTCCCCTTGCCAGTGTTTGGCACACCTTCCTGCCATTGTTTGCAGTGTTGTGACGGAGGTGATATCCACCCCTCCACTCATGCCATCATTTTCCCTGCCAGGATGGAGTCTCCCCTTGAGTCTGTAAGCCTAATAAACCCATTCCTCCACAAGCTGCTTTTGTTTGAGTTCTTTCTGCACAGCAATAGAGTAAGTGGACTACAACACATAGGTGCTGAAGAATGCAAGCAAGCAGCTTTAATTGCTGAAATATCTCCCTAACACTAAGATCTTGCTTTATACAGATGGCAGAATACTGGGGAGACCCAAGACTCATCAAGATGACAAGAAGATTAAAGCTGGGTGTTTAGTACTGGAAAAATTATCTCTATCCACCTGCCAGGGCCCAGGGAACATTTCAGAGATTAAGTGTGAGTGCTGCTCTCACTGGTAGCCCACGAATCTTCTTGGAGATGGAGATGGCGGTAGACACTGAGAAGATTCAAAATTCACCAAAGCAAGCCTGACGTGGCAGTGCACACCTTTAATCCCAGAACTAGGGAGGCTTACATAGGAGGATCATTGTGAGTTCGAAGCCAGACTGGGACTACAAAGTGAGTTCTAGGTCAGCCTGGGCTAGGGAGACCCTACCTCTAAAAACAAAACAAAGAAGAAAAACCTCATCAAAGGAGAAAACAGATTGTTGAGAGCTCAACCTAAAGCAGATTTCTAGCACAAACTTCAAGGCTCCTGGAACATTGCAGAGAGGAAGAAAAGAATATAAGAGCCATGGGGTGCATAGGCTTTCTGTGGGACACTGTCTTTCCAACATAAACTGGTGCATTCATGCCCCACAGTGATTACCAATACCCCGACAAGTCCTGCAATCTGCTGAGCCCATCAACATTTTGACATGGAGGACAGAGGATAAAAGGAATGAGACAACAAAATGAGGAAGGTCTACCTTGAAAGAGGAGGAGCCTCAATGGATGAGGATGGCAGGAGAGAGGGGACAAAAGAGGGTAATGCGATGGGAACATGACCAAATATTCATGTATTAACATTCCCAATAAAAGTTTAAAAAACCTAATTTCCTTGGGGGGGAAATATTCAATGATAAGATGACTATATGATTTTGCTTTTGACTTGTAAATGAACCAAGCCAAATGATACTTGGTCTTCAAACTGATTAACCTAGACACCCACATTTCTGTGACTTCAGAGGATAGTTAAAGTTCTTCATGTGCTTCTAAGCTTTGAGATTCACTATAATACATAAATATATAAATTTATAAAACAAATAATAAAACTATTTAAAAAAGAAAAATAAATAATTTACTGATTATTGATGGCATTCTGAATTGAAACTGGTTTTCCCCTCATGCATGCTTAGTGGGAGAGTACAATATGTACTGGCACAGGTTTGAGGGTTTTGCCTCAATTTATGTTAAGGCTCCTGGAGTTCCACTCATATTTTCTTTGCACTGTCAATACAAAATCCACACTATGAAAAATTAGATGTTTTGTTAGTGTTGTTACTATAGCTTTGACACGGTGAAACCCTCCAAACCTTTTCAGGTATCTCCAAAAATCTGTGGATTCGTTTGGTAACCAGTGTTTCAGTTTAATTATAGATAGAGATGATTTTAAAACTCTGTGTTACTATCTGTGAAAACAGATCTTTGTTGCTACTGTTGCTGTTAGGATTAAAAGTTCATTTCCTTCCCTCTCAGCTAGTCAGGCAGATGGAAGAGGCAGACACAGCCTTCAAGGTCAGTAGGTGTTTTTTTCTAATCAGTAGTTTTTTGCAAGCACACTGTGAGTGTGTGTGTGTGTGTGTGTGTGTGTGTGTGTGTGTGTGTGTGTGTATTACGGTGTAGGCACACCTGTGCATGCATGGGTAAGCATACATGGGTATGCATGCATGTGGAGGAAAGAGTTTGTTCTCTGATATTTTCCTCCACAGCTCTCCATCTTTTCTTTTACTTTTTTAGGTTCCCCCCTCCCCCACAGGCAGGGTCTCACGGTAACCCAGGCTAACCTGGAACTCACTTTCCAGCCCCAGGATGGCCTTGAGCTCACGGGGATCCTCCTACCTCTACTCTCTGCCTCCCCAGTGCTGGAATTAAAAGCATGTGTCACCATCCCAGGCTTCCAACTTATTTTCTGAGGCAGGGTCTCTCCCTTGAGTCCAGGGCTATTTGGTGAGTCCAGCTAGCCAGCTAGCCACAGGGATCCCCGTTTTCATCTCAGTCTGCCCCAGCTCCCATGGTCAAAGGACTTGACCCTCTGATGAGAAGGGGCACACAGCCATCTGCACCCGAGCCATCTCCCAGCGCCATTGCAAAGTTAGCAGCTGAAAGTCTGTGGGCTGCACGGTGCATTCGGCCACGGCCTCATTACAACATGGCTGCTTGCGTCTGTGTTCTGATTTGCCCGCTTTCTCAGATACCAGATGGGTCAGACGGGGCTGCAGAGCAGACACCTTTATTCTGTGTGGCGGCCTCCGGGTCCCAACAAAACCGAGAACTTGCTTAGAAATTACAGTGCAGCCGCCCTCAGGGGAAAACGCTAGTTCCTCTCGTGTTTTCTCCACAAACACGCACTTACGCGCACTTAGAGAGAATGCATGTTGTTCTTGAGGTTGTCCTTCTCTTTCCCGCCATTCCTCCAATGACCTACCTCCGCACCGAAGCCACTTCCGCCAGTTAAAGGCGGGACTTCCGGTGGCGCGGAGCCTTCTGGGAGGCGTTGGCACGCGGGCCGGTCTCGACGATGGCGTCGCGCTATGACAGGGCGATCACGGTCTTCTCCCCCGACGGACACCTCTTCCAGGTGGAGTACGCGCAGGAGGCTGTGAAGAAGGGCTCCACCGCGGTGAGTGCCTGTGCGTGGGGCCTGGAGGTCCACGCGGGAGGGAGGCCCACGGGGAGAGAGGGCGAGGGAGGAGGGAAGGTGGCTCACGGGG
>PVHP010037169.1:0-17503 GCA_004024765.1 Zapus hudsonius
AATTGAACCCGGGGCCTTAGGCACTGGAGGCAAGTGCCTTAACTGCTGAGCCATCTCTCCAGCCCATATACCTTACTGTTCTTATATCAACAAATAATTAGCCAAGCCGGGTCCTTCCAGCTACTTAATCAGGGAAGATGTGATGGAAGTCCATCAGGGAATTTCTCTTTCTGCATCTTTAACACCCAGATGTCTTTTCTTTTAAGCTCACTTTATATGAAATGAGCCCATGGCAATCAGTCAAATTGGCGCTTGGAAAAAACTTTGCTTCCAAACATTGGCTCTGCCGCAAATAATTTTTTTTTAGAGATGCCATAAACTTTTCCTCCTCCTCATTTCCAGGCCTCGAAGTGGAAGAGAAAGAGGGCAATCTCTTTCCCACCCTCTGCCCCTCCCCATCTTCCCTGAACACAGAGATTTTGGGGAAAGAACTGTCAGCCGCTCTGTGTCGCAAATACAGCAGCGCTTGAGCTGTCTGTCATCACACCCGCTGCTTCTGAGTCCTCGGAGGTTCTGGAACTGGGGTCATGAGAGAAAAGGCAGCAGAAGGGAGGAGCCAGGAAAGGTGACAGGTTCATTCTCTGAGCAATGACAGGGCTGGTTCACTCACACACAGAGAGACCCACACAGAGAGAGAGAGAGACAGAGAGAGAGAGCATTCTAAAGATGGAAAGCAGACATGAACTAGAGGTCAGGATGGAAGCTGAGGCAGAGGAGACCCAGTCAGAGAGGACCTGGCCAGGAGGAGCGGCAGCCTTCCCTGGGGAGACACAGGTGAAGGACAAGGAGGGACTCTGACCGGTTTCAGTAGTGACTGCTTTACTGATGCTAAGAGACTTCGGGTTGACTTCCAGAGAACATTCTGGAGGAGCCCTAGAGCGAGAATGCAGGGCTCCTCCAGGACTCTAAAGAGGTGAGCGGCAAGGCAGAGACAGGGAGGAAAGTGACAATGAGGACACAAGAACAGGAAAGAAATGACCCCCAGACTTCAAGCTGAGCAGTTGCATGGTGTTATGGTTTGACCCAGGTGTCCCCCACAAACAATTGAATGTGTTCTGATAGATCGATCCTCAGCTGATGGCAGTTTGGGTTTTACAACCTCCATAAAGCTGTGTTGTTGGGGGCGGGCTTATGGGGTTCTAAGCCAGCTCCCCCTTGCCAGTGTTTGGCACACCTTCCTGCCGCTGTTTGCAGTGCTGTGGCAGAGGTGATGTCCACCCTATGCTCATGCCATCGTTTTCCCTGCCAGGATGGAGTCTCCCCTCGAGTCTATAAATCAAATAAACCCATTCCTCCACAAGCCGCTTTTGCTTGGGTTCTCTCTGCGCAGCAACTAGAAAGCTGACCGCAACACGTGGCCAGGTAGGGGGACCCCAAAATCAAGAATCTAGAAGCTGCGCATGGCCCAGCTGAGTGGGGAGCAGAGATCCCAGCATCACCAGGAGCTCCTGGTCAGCCAATCTAACCAAAACCGCCAGCTCTGCCTTCAGTGAATCTCTGTCTCAAGGAAACAGAATGGAAGAGCCATAGAGGAGGGGAAGCCATGTTCTCCAGCCTCTAAGCACGCCCACACCAGGCGTGTGACCTACACACACGTGCATATGCTGGACATGCATTATACCACACAGCCCAAATACACACCAAAAATAAACATGTTAAAAAAAACTGGAAAAAATCCCATTTCATGGTATTTCGAATGAAATGACCCTTCGTGACTCTGTCAGAAATGTCCATAAAGGGGCTGGAGAGATGGCTCAGTGGTTAAGGTGTTTGCTGGCAAAGTCTAAGGACCCGGGTTGGATTCCCCAGTACCCATGTAAAGCCAGATGCAAAAAGTGATGCATGCATCTGGAGTTCGTTTGCAGCAGCTGCAGGCCCTGGCATACCCATACTCTCTTCTCTATCTCTCTCTTCTTGCAAATAAATAAATAAATAATTTTTTAAATGTCAATAAGCAGAGACATACAAATAACCTTACTGCAGATCCTATGGTTGTCGCGTGATATCAGCTTTAGGAAACAAGGTTACGAGGGGGGCTCAGATCTGAGTTTGATCCCCAAGTGCCCACGAACAAAAGCTGGGTGTGGTGGTGCACCTGCCATCCCATCGGTGGGGAAGCTGAGTCAGGCCAAGGCTCACTGGCCAGCTAGTCTAGCCTGTGGGTGAGCTTCAAGCGCTGAGAGACTTCTTCCTGAGAAACAGCACCCAAAGCTGTCCTGTGCCCTCCACATGTAGGTGCACACACGTACGTATCCCACAGACCTAAACGTGCACATACGCACATGCATAAAATTTAAAGTTAATAAATAAGCAGATGAAGCTGGATTGTGGTGAGCCCAGCATTGAGGAGGTTCCGAAAAGACGAGGGGGTGGAAAGACTATAAGAACCACAGAGTGGGAACACCCCCCACTATCCCACAGGGACTGACTGAGGCCATCAAGACCCCAGGGTGATAACCGAGGGCCCCAGGGAAATGGAAGCAGGGGCCAGGGGATAAAAGAGCCTAACCTGTTATAATATATATAAAAATTAAAATAAAACAAAAAGACCCTGTGTAGATTGACTGACCCAGACACCTTATCAACCTTTGACCCCCACATGTAAACACACACCTGCACACATACATGTGCCAGACACTTATAGGTGCACACACATGTGCAGGCCATAGATGTATACCCAACAAAATGAAGATTACAGAACTTACTACGGTTGTATTCTTCTAAGCTCTGCACCATCATGGCCCTGTGAGAACCTCGGTGGTTCTCTTAAGGTACAAGGTGTTTTCTGAGGCTCCCTGGAGGGCCAAGGTCATTCAGTGTCCTGAAATGTTTCTGAACTCAGGCGTGCTAAAAATAAGGGTAGAGGTCTGAAAATAGCCTCCCAACTTCTGTATAAAATGTTTTCTCTAACAGGTTAACAAGACTGCATGCTCCCCTTCACGAATTCTGAACTAGTGTTAAGAAGTCTGCAAATATCAAAACAAGGAATTTGACAAGACCCACAAAACCCAGATCTGAAAAGGTACCGCTTCATAGAAAAGAAGTTCTCTGGGGGGATGAGCTGGGAAGGATTTATCCAGCTCCGGCTGTGCCTAGAGGAGGGATGATCAGTTACACCTGCACCCCAGTGGTTTATGAGATTACTCAAAAAACAGTAAGCATGGCAGTTTGAATGGATGTCCCCCAATACTCAGGTGTTTTAAAAAACCTGCCACAAGGACTAATACAGACAGCCCACGGAGGAGGATATCCAGCTGATCGGGGATGAGGAGTTGGGGAATTGGGGATAACAACTCATTATTTGCCCACTAAATAACATAACTCATTACAGACAATAAATATATATTTTTTAAAAACCAATAGAAAAAAAAAAGCAATAAAGCTTATCTCCAGCCACCGGCTGGAGGAGGGTCCCTGGGGGCAGATGTGGTTACCAGCCTAAAGAGCTCTGCCCGAGTTCCCTGCTGTGTGTGCTTATAAATCTCAGGCTTTACCAAGTGGGTTTCATTCTTTTGCTTATGAACCTCCAGAGACCCCAGCAGAAGGTACAGAAGTTTGGGTTAATTTTATATTCAGTATTTATATTAGAGAAGGTTTCGAATTATACTTTGTGAGTTCTTGGAGAAGTAGTCATTGCCAGATTCTGTGTTGGACATTTATCATCATAATTGATCGCTGTTACTTACAAATGTGTAATATGTAATCACGACCAACATGAGTGAGTTTCCTTCACAGGTCACACACTTAAATCCCCTGGGAACTTATTTTATTTTTTTAAATTAAAAAAATATATATGTATATTTGCAATCAGAGATAGATAGAAGAGAGAGAGAGAGAGAGAGAGAGAGAGAGAGAGAGAGAGAGAGAGAGAAAGGGCATGCCAAGGCCTCCAACCATTGCAAATGAACTCCAGATGCATGGGCCACTGCACTGAAAGACCCCCAAAGCCTTTCTTGGGAGAGCGTACCCCAGGACTCGAATAACCACACCAGCAGATGCAAAAGCAAGAGGATTTTTTTTTTTTTCGGCTGCGCAGACGGGCTCCCAGACCGATGAGTGCCAGAGAGCCCCGAGGAACAAAAGCTCCGGATATATATAGACAAGAACAACAAAATTATAATACAGCTCAGACCATAGGACGTTTTATATTTCCATTGGTTCTTTTGTCCTGATCTGTACAATTTTGATTGGTTATCCAGTTGGAGCCTGGTATTTGCATTTCATATTCCAGGAACAGTCCTATTTTACCTTTTATGGAGTGTTTGTTCAGTTTATGACTTGGGACCTCCCACAGAAGGGGAGGGGGAGTGAGCCAGGAGAGGTTCTTTCTTATATGGGCTGTTTTATGAAATGGAGTCAGTTTTATAAAATGGATTCTTCAGCACATATGGCTTTATGTGGGTACTGGGGAATCAAACTCAGGTCAGTAGGCTTTGCAATCAAGCAGCTTAACTACTGAGCCATCTCTGCAGCCCTACCCTGGGAACTTTTCAACCCAAGGGTACCCCTGCCATACAAGCAAAATCAAGCCTCAAGCTCCCATACCATCATACCCTGATTGATAACCTTCCATCCTCCTTGGATATAAACATACAAACTTGGGAGGATCTATCAGGTATCACAATCCCCCATCATATTTCTCGGTTGCTTTCGTAGACTCATCTGACCTCTGAAACATGGAGACCACAATGGTATCCACCTTATTCCTGAGGTCCTCACAGCTAGGACAAAATGCCTGACCAAAGCAGCTCAAGAGAGTAAGGATTATTCTGACTCCAGATTTTGCTTTTGTTTTGAGAAGAGAGAATATCTCTTTATTTGTACAAGCTCTCACTCTACAGCCTAGGTGGCCTCAAAACTCAGTTTGTGATGGTTGGGTTTTGTTGCCAACTTGACCTTTTAAGTAACTCTTGGGTGGGTCTCTGAGGTTGTTTACAGGAAGGCAGCCTCTCAGTAGGGGGCAAGATGTAAAGAAGCTCAAAGAAGCTAGAAATAAACTTTTCTTCCTGGGAGGGCAGGGCAGGCAGGAAATTCCAGAGACTTGGGAGTCAAAAGTCTGGGAAAGGAATGCAAGATCCACCCTAAGGCTGTCTCAAGGGGAAGGACATCTCTCCCCACCCCATGGCTGTTTATGGTGTGTGTGTGTGTGTGTGTGTGTGTGTGTGTGTGTGTGTGTGTGTGTGGTGCTGGTGATGGTTTTTCTCTCTCTGCTTGGACTGTGAAAAGGGGGGTCAGCCTCTTTTGCCATTATTGAACTTCTCCAGGGTCTGTAGCTTCTTTTTCTTCCATAACTGTGCCAAGTTTTGAGGTTCAGACCAGCAGTGTGTGGCTGACTACGACAGTTGTCCTCAACACTGACCGTTGAGGAGGCACAGCCCATGACAGCTGGGAACACATGTGTGCAGTTACCTTCTCGTTGCTGGGGCAAACGCCCAACCCAAAGCAGCCTACGGCAGGAAAGGGTTAATTTTAGTTTACAGTTTCAAGGGAAGCTTCATCATGGCCGACGAAACTGGCTCACTTCCCACATCCCCAGCCCAGCTGGCTCTGAACACACAGTAGGGCTAAACTCAAGATCTGTCACCCCTCACACAGTAGGGCTGGCTCAAGATCTGTCCCCTCATCTTCCACCAGGGCTTCGTCAGCTGGGGGCCAAGCAGGAAGCTCAATCAAACACAACTAAGGTGGGCTGTTCAGTGGTTAAAGCCGCTAGTTTGCAAAACCTGACATTCTGGGTTCGATTTCCCAGTGCCCACATAGAACCAGATACACAAAGTGGTGCATGCATCTGGAGTTCGTTTGCAGTGGCCAGAGGCCACGGAGTGCCCATTCTCTCTCTCTCTCTCTCTCTCTCTCTCTCTCTCTCTCTCTCTCTCTCTCTCTCTCTCTCTCTCTCTTTATCTCTCTCTCTGTCTTCCCCCTCCTCCCCCCTTGCAAATAAATAAATAATAAATACAATGGACCCATGAGGGGTGGAGGAGCATGAACCTTCATCACCGTGACGACACGCAGGAAGCAGAAAGCTTGGCTGGAACTGGGGCCAGGCTATAATCCTCAAGGGCGGCCCCTACGTCTGCCAGAGAGGCCCCATGTGCAGAGGGGTCCACAACCTTCTGAAGTAGCACCTCCAGCCGGACACCAAGCGTTCAAACACAAGCCCGTGGAGAACATTTCAGATTCAAACCAACACAGTGGCCAAGGGAGGGAATACATATGCCAGGCACAAATATTAACCATGCTTCCAAGAAAGAATGACCTTGGGAGCAGCATGTCCTCACCTCTAATCTTAACAGTGAGCGTTTCTATATTTATTGACCATAATGAGTTACATTATTTAGTGGGCAAACAGTGAGTTGTTATCCCCAATTCCCCAATGCCCCCCCCCATCCCCAATCAGCTGGATATCCTCCTCCATGGGTCATCTGGATCAGTCCTTGTGGCAGGGGACCATGGATAGCCTAGTACTCAGCCCGGTTCTCCTGGCCCAAGTGTGTTGTTACTGAGGGGGGCCATGTCTCTGGATCATCTCCCTCACCACGGCTCTCACAATCTTTCCGCTCAGTTAACAGTGAGCGTTTCTGAAAGTACAGGCTCCTATGGTTTCCAGTGTTCGTGCAAGAGATGGATTTCTCCGGACATGAAGGTGTGTGGCTTCTTGCACCTCTGAGCCTTGTGCACTTGTGTCTCTCAGCCCACTGGAAATGTCTGAACATGACTAACTCAAGCTTCCCAAGGTTCTCCGAAATTACTGACTTGTCTGCTGTCCAGCTCCTCCGGAACAGATGTTAAAGTGAAAAATAACACAGAACAATTTACCCTAATTAGCACCTTTGTGAGTAAACGAACAAGAAGTGTGAACAGTCCTAGCAACTAAATTACCCCCTGGTCTGTGGGCGTGTGTCTCCAGCAGCAGTGAGCAAATCTCTTCTCTTCTGGGAGTAGATGAGGGAGGCTGGCGGTTGGTAGGACATAAAACTGGCCCTTTAAGATCACTTTACCCTTTCTCCAGCTTGTCTAAAAAAGTGTACTTTATTTGCAAGTAGAGAGACAGAGAGAAGAGAGATAGAGAGAGAGCAAGAGACAGACAGAGAATGGGTGCACCAGGGTCTCCGGCCACTGCAAACAAACTCCAGACGCATGCACCACTTTGTGCCTGGGGACCTGGGAATCAAACCCGGGGTGTTAGGCTTTGCAGACAAGCACCTAACTGCTGATCCGTCTCCCCAGGCCCCACCCTCCATCTTTGAAAAGCTGATGCTCTTCTTTCTTCTTTCCCTCTCACAAACACAAACTGAGATAATTGTTTTTTGTTCTATGACTGAGCTAACAAGGCCATTACCAGGGGGAAGAAAGGAAGAGAAAATCTTGTTTTATCACTAGAAACTCCCGGTCAAAATGCAGTGCTACAAAGTGATCTTTGTTAGTCTAATATGAAGTCCGACATTCATTTGTAATAATTGTTTTTTTCTGATTTGAAACATTCCCGGATATAATTCATTTTAGCGCCAAGAGAACAAGTTCAGCCTATTAACTCATTCGCGTACTGTAATTTCTATAAAATTCAGTTCCATATCAGGATCAGAAAGTAAATGTCACAGAACCGTTCCATTTTCGCTCTGTCTTAAAGACAGATTTATTTTTGGAATAAGCTTATTCTAATCCACCTTAAAATACACAGCCATCATCATACAATTCTTGCCAGATCACAGCTGTGGAGTTGGTAATATGGCTGTGGCGAGGCACGAGAGCCCTGTTCCTCACCTTGCAGCCTGAAAGAGGCCATGGCGGAAGATTGACACCTTGAAAACGTACAAAGACATCAGAACCTCCTCCTCCTCCTCCAAAGGGCAGAGAAAGGAGTCTCGTGGGGTCTTGCAGGCCAGCAGTGAGCATGGAGAGATCCTGCCTCAGACACGGTGGAAGGAGAGGACTGCATCCTAGGCTGGCCTCTGCCCTCCACATACATACGTAGCCACCCCCATGCTGTGAAGTGTCCATGCGCACACACACCCCAAAATACGAAGCGAGCACGAATCCCAGTGGGACGGTGAGATATTGCTGAGGGTGAGTTTTGAGAGTCCAGTGATCATGGCTGGTGATGGAGCTGAGCTCATGGCCCTGGGAGCCTCTGGCTGGGGTTCCTCACTTCTTGGCTGACCAGGCTCCAGAGAGCTCAGCCTGTAACCCATAAACCCTACCCTGGGATTCTACATCTGCCAGCAAGGCTCTGTGTCTAGAAGGTTCCATAACCTCCTGTAACAGTGCCACTAGCAGGAGATCATGTGATCAAACCCCAAAATCTGGGGGTGGGGCAGGTCCCATTCAGACCCCAGTGAAGCCTAAGGAGGAGGCTGCGTAGGAGGTGGTCTTTCCTTGAGTCTTCCAAACACACAGGGCTGCATAGACATTTTGTTGTTTGTTTGTGGAGGCAGGGTCTCACTCTTGCCCTGGCTGATGGGAATTCAGTCTCAGGGTGGGCTTGAACTCATGGCCATCCTCCTGCCTCTGCCTCCCAAGTGCTGGGATTAAAAGACATGCTCAACAATACCCCCTAGTGCTGGGATTAAAGGAGAGCTCCACCAGCCCCCTAGTGCTGGGATTAAAGGAGAGCTCCACCAGCCCCCTAGTGCTGGGATTAAAGGAGAGCTCCACCACGCCTCCTGGTGCTGGGATTAAAGGAGAGCTCCACCATGCCCAGCAGCACATTCAATTTTAAGGGATTCAATTTCCAGATTTGCCACCTCGATTTTGTGCTCTTTCCAAAAAAAATTTTTTTTCTTTTTCTAAATTGATCATCTCATGTATTTTGTTATAAGAATGGAAAGGTAATACACTTGGGTCATTATTCTATTTTGTAATATTTCTGGATTCAGGACAACTGAGGAACCACAGGTCCATGACCCTGACTCTGATGTCTGCAATGGTCTCAGGCCTCACAGCTCAGGGAGGAGGGGTCATCACAGCCTCCATCTGGCCATGGGACATCTGCACAAGGGCAACAATTGTCTTCGAGGAGAGCCAGAAATAGAGGAGAGAATCAGTCTCTCTGAAGAATCCCTCACCGCAAATGACCTGGCATTGTCCTTATTTAGTGGAAAAGGCCCTGGCTTGTGTCGGGGGACAGAAAAGACTGTGACAGGGGATCTCGAAGGCAACCACCCCAGCGTCTTGTCATAGTGCTCAGAAACACTGCCCGTTGTCATTTCATTTGAGGAGATCATGGGCCAGAGAAAGAAAGGACTTCTGACCTCTATAAATAGTAACTGATCCAAGCCAAGAATACATGTCAGCTCTGTGTTCTTCCCACTGGAACTCAGAGGTGAGCTCTCCCTAGCTCCGAGGCCCCAGTGTCCCGGTGATCCGCCCCTGGGAGCCATGCCAGACCATCAACAATGTGAGAGCAGCAGGTGTACTGGGGGGGCGGGTGCAGGCTCCCCGGAGTGTTCCGAGGCACCTGAAGTCCTTTAAGGGTTCACTTCGGCAGAAGACACTGGGCTTTTCTCCTAAAAGCATGCACTGACGCCAGTCTTCCTCTTTACGAGGAATTCCAAAAGTTATGGCCTCCTATAAAACCAAAGTCACGTGGAGTCAAACTTACTCTTGTCCAGAAAGTTTCTCCCAGGCATTAAACTTCAAAGTCTGGTGGTGACTTCCCTGCCCGTAGAGCCAAGGAACACTCCACCTAGAGGCATTGGAAACTTGAATGCAGTCAGCCAGGCAGGAGTGTGTGGAGACAGATAAAAAGTCCTGGATCAAGAAAAGAGATTGTGTGTGTGTGTGTGTGTGTGTGTGTGTGTGTGTGTGTGTGTGTGTGTGTGTGTTACTCAAAAAGCAGGCGATTTTGGTAGTAGGCATTAGTGCACATAGCTATAGGCATTGAAATATTTCTATATTTATTTATTATTAATGGCACCAACTGTAAAGAATGGGAAGAAATAAGCTCTCCCTGCTCAGGTGAAGAGAACCTACTTTTTCTGTGCCTAGAGAAACTTACTTAAAATGCACACCTTTCTCTTGCAAATCTGCAAGGTAACATGGATTTAGCCAGCTTCTTTTTTTTTTAAAATATTTTATTTATTCATTTTCAAGCAGAGAGAGAAAGAGAGAGAGAGAGAGAGAGAGAGAGAGAGAGAGAGAGAGAGAGAGAGAGAGAGAGAGAGTACACCAGGGCCACCACCTTGTGGGTCTGGCTTATGTGGGACCTGGGGAATTGAACCCAGGGCCTTCGGCACTAGAGGCAAGTGCCTTAACCGCTGAGCCATTTCTCCAGCCCTAGCCAGCTTCTTACAGTCAAGACTTGAAAGCAAATGATTGCTTATGCAGATGAAGAAAGAAAGAAACCTAGAGGCGAATCCTGTTGAAATGTTGGGGGGTCCAGGAGCTAACGGGTCCTGCTTTAGGGAAGGAGAGGGAGTAAAAATGAAATATGATTAAAGCGTTTGGTGGAAGGGACCTTAAGCCTTCATTCCGGAGAGAGGACGAAGGCACCCGAATGACAACTCCATAACCCAGGTCCTTCTTAGGCTCTGGAGGCAACTGCCTTGGTCCCTGAGCCATCTCTCCGGGCCTTAACTTGTTTCTTCAAGGGTATTTAGTTACAGTGATGAGAGCAGTAACTAATAGCCCAGTTCATTCAGAACTGGAAAAGTAAGAGAGTGTCTGACTTCTTCCAATAAATGATTGCACTTAGATATTTCTAGGAATGCAAGTCTCCCCTCAAGAAGATTTTTGGATAATTTCAGCTAGTAAACCTGTCTGAAAATCTTGAATGCATGGCTCCATTTGTTTTTTTTTTTTTTTGTTAATAGTTTATTTATTCATTTTCAAGCAGAGAGAGAGAGAGAGAGAGAGAGAGAGAGAGAGAGAGAGAGAGAGAGAGAGAGAGAGAGCACCAGGGCCACCACCTTGTGGGTCTGGCTTATGTGGGTCCTGGGGAATTGAACCTGGGGCCTTAGGCACTGGAGGCAAGTGCCCCAACCGCTGAGCCATCTCTCCAGCCCACTCCATTTGTTTTTAAAGCGGCAGCATTTTCTCTGGTCTCTCCTGGGCTCAGATAAATTCATTGTGAGCAGATGTGGAGAAGATGGGGCCACAGACAGACATCAGGACTGGGCCGTAAAGAGCAGTGGTTTGATCCACCCCAGCGAGCCTCCTTCCTCCTGACTTCTAGCTGCAGGCTCCTCTCAGATCCCGGCAAAAGAAGAGACGGGAACATGTCCTTCCTTTCTGGGCAAGGTTGTGCTCTGCTCTGGTTTTCTGTCTCACAGCTACAGATATGCCTGCTGCCCTTCGTGTGTCCTGGAGACCCACCTTGGTCGTCGAAGGAACACAAGGTTCTTTGCAGGACTGAAGTTATGGACGTGTTGTAAGTGGACATGAAAGGACATGGGGTTCTGGATCTCTCTCTCTGTCTCTCTGTCTTTCTGTCTCTGTCTCTCTCTGTCTCTCTCTGTCTCTCTCTGTCTCTCTCTGTCTCTCTCTGTCTCTCTCTCTCTCTCTCCTCTCTCTCTCTCTCTCTCTCTCTCTCCAGATTGCATCATAAATGAGTCAGGCAAACCTGTGCCAGGCAAGGTGTGATTTCTTTCTAAATTTCACAAATACTCCATTCTTTAATTATATTCTTACCTACAAAGCGTGCTGAAAATCTGAAGCTTTGATTTCTTACTTGACCTGGCTTGCTAACAGCTTTAGATTGTGCTCAGTCATTGTGGTGTGCACTGATAATCTCTGGCTTGCTCTCTGTTGTGGTCGGCTTCACGCTGCTGGGATCAACAGCCAACCCAGACACGGTTTAGGAGAGGAAAGGATTAATTTGAAGTTTACAGATCCAGAGAAAGTTCCATCAAATGACAGAAGAAGCTGGCTCTTGTTCATAAATTCCACTGCACAGCACCACAAGCAAGTATAGCCAGAGCTTAAAACCTCTCTGCATACCTTTAGGCTGGAATTCAGATCCGCCCCCAGTAGCATGCCCCCCAACCCCCACCCCTGTAGCAGAAGTCTGCCTGCTAGGGCCTGAAGCTATAAAATCAATTTTAACAAAACACCTGAGTCTATGGGGGACACACATTCAAATGACCACAGTCTCCTATAGAATGAAAGCACTATTCTAACCTTCTCCCGATCCGGCTTATCAATAGTTCCCTGGAAATGAGAAGTTCTTCATTCTTATTTTATTCAAACGATTAAAAGTTTTGTCCCCTGGGAACTCAAGGACCAGCATTAGGCAAGGCATGTCTGTCACCTTCTGAATCTGTCGTCTTCATTCTCATGATGTAGCTCAAAATGACGGCATTGTATTGCCACCTAAGAATGCTGTTAAGATCACTGCTTCAGGAATATTTATGAACGATGCAATTTGGTAGAGATCTGAGGGATCTGCAGCTCTTTAAACACCTTGCCTTACTATCCTGGGAGGGGAAGGAGACAGAGGAGAGCAGACAAGAACGACTATGAGCTCGATGAATATTTCCAAATACGTAATCACGCACAGCAATGTCACCCACTTAGCAGGATTACACCCCACCTTAAGCTGCTGCTGAAACAAGAGGCACAAAGAGCAGGCCAACTGTGTTGACAAGCCTCCAGCTTCAGGGAGTTGGTTCTGTGACCTCGGGGCTGTGTCACCATTGCCAACTGGAAGGGAGAAGAGGTGACTCTTAAGATACAAGTGTGCCATCAAAAACAAAGCAGTCAGGGAACTGAGCGGAAGAGGGGGCGGAAAGATTGTGAGAGCTGTGGTGGGGGAGAATATCAGATACTTGACAACCCTCAGTAACAACACACTTGGGCCAGGAGAACCCGGCTGAGTACTAGGCTATCCATGGTCCCCTGCCACAAGGACTGATCCAGACGACCCACGGAGGAGGATATCCAGCGGATTGGGGATGGGGAGGGGGGCATTGGGGAATTGGGGATAACAACTCGTTGTTTGCCCACTGAATAATGTAACTCATTATGGACAATAAAAAAACAAAAACAAAGCAGTCTTCCCAAGCTTGAGAGTTCTCCCTTTCCCAGAGAAGCAAGAATAAACACAGCACACAGCGCAGTACCCAAGGGGTTCCCTGTATTTCCCACTTAATTAATTCCCATAATGGCTACCCTGGGAGGAAAACACTATTTCCCTCATTTTCGAAATGAGAAAATTCCCATTTCCTAGGATGAATACCCACAGATAACTCACAATTGGCCCACAAACTGGAGGCTGTGCCCACCCAGGCCTATTTAAAGGTTCACACCTAAAACCAGGAGAAGTCAAACGGACAGTAGGTGTGTTTTCTGTTCTCCATCAGGTATTCCAAAGGCCTGTTCAAGAGGTACCTTGCAGCCCTCCTCCCATAGGGAGGGTGGGACAACCTTCCATATTTGGGAGCTCTGCCTGCCTTCAATGCAGAGGTGTTTCCAAATGGCAAGACCTTCGTGAATACGCAAGCAGAACCCCATAACCTTTGCCAAAGTGGCAGCAGCTAGTGCTGCCTGGCCCCAGAACCTTTTGAAAATTCCCCCATGTGATGGAAAGCAATACATTTTTTAAATTTTTCTATGCATTTTATCCCACTGCATGAGAAGAATTCCAAGATGTGAGTGACAGTTGAGTCTCTCTCGCCTGTTGAAGTGCTTCGCTCACAGTGCACCAATGGACTTCGGGTGGCAGTCATGGAGCTAACTAAATCCCACTGCAGCTGACGATCGGTCCAGGGCACCATCATGGAGGCCGTGGGGAAAGATCACCCAAGGCCACCCCAAGCTCCTTTCTTCAACAAACAGAAATGCATGCAAGCGAGCGGGAATGAGATGAAGCCACAGATTACAGAATTTTAGAATGAAACTTAGGTGGGCTCATTTATCCTAGAGAGTGGCCAGCAATTTCGTTTGCTTGGACATCACAATGTAAGCATCACTCCTGTGTGACAGACTGCCACACTTCTAGAAGCATCCATCGATCCATGTGCTGACTCAATTCTGGGTGTCAGAAGGCTGGGGTCTCCATGTACAGTCAGTCCACAGAGCCAAAGTCCAAGGTCACCTCTGGACAGTCAAGGGAAGGAAGTCTCTGCTCTCAGTACAGGGTGAGAAGAACACAGCTCTTTCTTTTTAAAAAATATCTTTATTATGAATTAGTATATACATTGTATGAGCAAGTCCTGTGAATGTGTCCCGTTTCCCTCCTCCCTGTCCCCTACCCACTGGGGTCCTTCCTCGGTGTACATTCTGGATCTGTCCACAGGATAGATAGGGGGTATGAACTGCACCAGAGGGAGCCAGTTTTTCTTTCTTTTTTCCTTCCCTTTTTGTGTATTGTTGCTGAAGGCGGGTGATGTCTCTGGATATCCTCCCCCACCATGGCTCTTACAATCTTTCCGCCCCCTCTTCCGCTCAGTTCCCTGAGATATAGTAGAACCCAGCTCTTTCTACTACAGGGTGGAGGTCCTCATCTCCTCGATGACTGTCAGCCAATGGCCACTGTGGTGAGCTCCAGGAAACCGCTCTCATTCCTCAGGTATGGTCTCCTACATGTCCATGCCAACACCAACACGTGTGTGTGTGTGTGTGTGTGTGTGTGTGTGTGTGTGTGTGTGTGTGTCTGTCTGTGTGTGTGTGTGTGTGTGTGTGTGTGTGCATGCTGTGGATCACACCCAGAATCTGTCACTGCTCTCTCGATGAGCCCTGTCCCCAGCCCACAGGATCGGCCTTGTTTCTGCCACCAGCAGGAGAAATCCCTCTGCCTTTGGGGCAGATGTGATGAGGTTAGACACACAGGGTCATCTTTGTTAGATGCTGGCTGTGTCCTACAGCAAGGCGCATTTGCACATGATGTGGACTTGAGGACACAGAACCTCGGGGACCATTTGAGGGTCTATCACGCTCAGCAAGTGGGATTAAGAAATTACCATTTAGGTTTGTTTGGGCTGAAGAGATGGTTTAGCGGTTAAGGCGTTTGCCTTCAATGCAGAAGGACCTGAGTTCGATTCCCCAGTGCCCATGTAAAGCCAGATACATAAGAGGGCGGATGTGTCTGGAATTCATTTGCAGTGGCTGGAGGCCCTGGCGTGCCCATTCTCTCTCTCTCTCTCTCTCTTTCTCTCTCTCTCTCTCTCTCTCTCTCTCTCTCTCTCTCTCTCTCCTCTCAAATAAATAAAATATTTTTTTAAAAAAGAAATTACCACTTAGGTTTGCATATCCCCAACAGATAAAAGTCATGCCAGTAGACAAACTGAATTGTGATTCTTTTCAGAGAATTGTGCCTTAGTAGTAAGATCGTCTACGATTCTGGAATCAAGCAGATTTATGCTTGTCTAATAAGGTTTCTTGTGTCTTGTTTATAAGCTTAATTTTTTTCCTTTTCTTTAATTGAAGGTATAAAAAGTTCTAGGAACTTTGGGGCTGAAGAGATAGCTCAGCAGTTAATCTGCTTATCTGCAGAGCCTAATAACCCAAGTTCAATTCCCCAGCACCCACGTAGAGCCAGACGCACAAACTGGCACATGCATCTGGAGCCTGTTTACAGTGGCTGGAGGCCCTGGCACACCCATTCTCTCTCTCTCTCTTCTCTCTCTCTCTCTCTCTCTCTCTCTCTCTCTCTCTCTGTTTCCAAATAACATTATTTTTAAAAATGTTCTAGGAACTTTTAAGAACACCCATACTTCAAGCCCACATGTTATCTTATTATCCTTGGCTTTAATTGACCTCTTCAAGTCTTCACATGTGTCTGGGTGCACTGCGCAGGTTTGTGGAGGACAGAGGAACCCATTGGCTGTCATTCCTCAGGAGCTGCCTACCACCTTGATATAGGGTCTCTCACTGGTCAAGAACTTTCCAAGTAGGACAGACTGCCGGGCCATCAAACCCCAGGGGTCCACCCATGTTCTCTCCCTCCCAGTGCAGGGATTACAAGTGTGTGTTACATGGCGTTGAGAAGTTCTGTGTAGGAATCCCTAATTTAGTGATTATATATTATCCGCATGCCAAAATCTATAAGGCTATAATAAGCCCAGATTTATCACAGCCACACTGCTGAATGCTGAGAAGTTGGAAATAAAAATTTTGAGGTACCTTTTCTCTTTTGGACAAAAGTGGGTCCCGGCGAATTTTCTGGCAAATACAGCCCCTGGGTCCTGTAGACTCAAGCCTGTTTCAAAGGCCAATTTTAGGAAGTTATTTTGTCAGGTCATTGAATATGCATTTTTATTTTGATTAATAATTGATTTATTTATACGAGTAAAATAGAGTCTTCCTCTTCACTCAGATAAAAAGAAGTATTGATCTATCTTAGCTTCTAAACAGAAATGCAAGCCTGGGGAATTTTCATTTTTAATGAGAAACTTTAATCAAAGCAGAAACTGGGTTTCAAAAATAAACATTGGGAATAGAGGCATGTGTTGCAGTCAGCTTGTTGTTGCTGCGACAAACATCCAAGCAGACACAGCTTACGGAGGAGAGGGGTTCAGGGGAACAGCAAAATGGAGAAAGAAGCAGACTGCCTTTCACAGATCCAAGCAGAGAGACCACGGAACAGCCAGAGCTCAAACTGCCCTGAATACACCTGCTAGGGCTGGACTCAATCTGCCCCAAACTCCTCTCTCTCTCTCTCTCTCTCTGTCTCTCTCTCTCTCTGTGCAAATAAATTTAAAAATTTTTTTTAAAAAGAAAGTGTATGAATCTCCCATCAGATGCCTCCACAGAGGTTTCATTTGCAACAAGCCCGTTGGCTTCCAGCTTGTTCTACTGACTCTTCCCCCACTGTTTCCAGTCCGTCTTTCATAGCTGCTTTGTCTCTGGGACTCCACGGTGTTACCGCCACCAACTAAGCTGTGCCACCCGTCTGCAAGGACCCCCCCCCACCGCGTGCCCCTCTCCACCCATGGCTTGGCTGGGCTCTGCGTCCCGTTAAGGTGCTACCCATCTGTGTCTATGGAAGCCAGCAGGTGAGGATGATTTGTAGAACATGTGACAATCTTGATCATTGCATTGTCACCGCCCCTTGCTGGATTCCTCACCTTTCTCTCTACATTCTTTTTTTTTTTTAATATTTTATTTATTCATTTTTTTTAAAGCAGAGAGATACAGAGAGAGAGAGAGAGAGAGAGAGAGAGAGAGAGAGAGAGAGAATGCACACCAGGGCCACCACCTTGTGGGCCTGGCCTATGTGGGTCCTGGGGAATTGAACCCGGGTCCCTAGGCACTGGAGGCAAGTGCCTTAACCGCTGAGCCATCTCTCCAGCTCTCTCTCTACATTCTTGCCAAACAAAAAGCCATGTAAGATGAACGCAATTCATGCTTTCTGGACTATTTTCATAAATCCCCTCTCTTACCATTCATTTGAGCTTTAAAGCCACTCGTAACTTGTCACGGGTAGTGCCTTTAATTCTGATGACAGACGTATATGGGCATAAAAGCACTGGTTCTCATTTCGTAGATACAGACAAGAAGCCTCCAGGGACTCCGGTCACTTCCTCAAAGCGCAAAGTTGGTGGCCGCCTTTCCCAGAGGGAACTCACCC
>PVHP010037170.1:0-17527 GCA_004024765.1 Zapus hudsonius
CGGGGATTCATCAGACCTTCTGGGCTGGATTGGGACTGCTGAGACATCCATCTACGAGGACTGAACAGTACTGGTTCCTTACCTGTGGGCCTACAGACTGCTACTATTGGACTACTGTAAGCTGTCTCAGTAAATTCCTTTTTTATATATATCCATTCTATCAACTCTGTTCCTTCTAGAGAACCCTGACTAATACATACAGTTACTTGATCTTTGAGAAAGGTGCCAACAATGTTCTCTAGGAAAAAGATAGCATCTTCAACAAATGGTGTTGGACAAATTGGATTAATACCTGTAAACAAATGAAAATAGACCCAGTCCTTTCCCCATGCACAAAGATCAACTCCAAATGGGTCAGGGACCTCAACATAAGACCTGTAACCCTTAAAACCCTAGAAGAAAAAAATAGGAGGAACTTTCCATAAGATTGGGTTGGGGAAAAACTTCCTGAGCAAACCTCCAGTAGCCCAGGAGGTGCAACAATCACTTAACCAATGGTACCTCATCAAGCTCAAAAGATTCTATACAGACAAACAGACCATACTCAGTCCCAATAGACCACCATCAAACGGAAATGATTTTTGCCAGCTATAATGCAGACAGAGATATAATTTCTAGAACTTAAAAAGAACACAAAAATAAATAATAAAAAATTCAAACAGCCCCCATGCAAAATGGGGGCATTGACCTCAGCAAAGAATTCACAGAGGAGGAAACACAAATGGCCAATTCTCACTTAAGAAAGTCTTCCTTGTCCCTAATCATCAGGGAAATGCAAATCAAAACTACTATGAGATTCCAACTTACTCCAGCTAGAATTGCAATTATCAAAAAACCAACAAAAATAATTGCTGGGGAGGATGCAGGGAAAAAGGAACCCTCATTCACTGCTGGTGGAAAGGCAAACTCATTCAAACACTATGGAATGCAGTGTGTGTGGAGGCTCCTGAACAGATTGGACATAGAGCTACCAATGGACCCAGCTATCCATCTACTTAGGCATCTACCCTCAAGATGTCACACCCCAGAATAGAGACATTTGCTCAACCATGTTTATTGCAGCCCAATTCTTAATAGCCAAGAATTGGAATCAACCCAAATGTCCATCCCTGTATGAATGGATAACAAAGCTGTGGTACATTTACATGATGGAATTTTACTCAGCAGAAAGAAAACACAACATGATAAAATTTAAAGAAAAGTAGACAGAGTTGGAGCAGATCTTAATTAGGGACCTCACACAGGAAAAGAAACTCAAATGCCACATTTTCTCCTTCATATGCAGTTCCCAACCAGGTTAAAGTTTAAACTCTAAGCAAACCTGACAGATGAAATGAGAGACTTTAAAAGAAGCTGATGGAATGGGAGAGGGGAGGGTTGGGCTACTTATAAAATAAGCTGAACCAATAATCATAAAATCCCTATTTCTATATAGTAAGCTCTGGAGGAAGAAGGGGGTATTGCCTGCTAAGATGGGAAGTGAATGGAATGGGAGGAAGAATAACTCTATGAAAAATGGATCAGTCCTGGGACTCCCTGGCCCAGTCATTGGTTCCTACCCACACTGAGCTGTTGATCAAAGAGACCCACAAGGTCCCTAAAACAAGAAAGAAATCCGTCAAAGCTCTTCAATACCCACCCTAGGCCAAAGGTAAGATCCTATTCCTGACAAAACAACAGAAAGTCATTGCTCAACACTCAGAGACCCTGCAATATCCAGAATGGTAACCAGCCCCCAGATGCTAGCTTATGCAATGCTGGAAGGTTCTACATAATTGGCCAGGGGAAATTGGTCAATAATATTTGGAGAAAGCAGAGACCACTGATATACAATGCACACTGTTGCCATGAAAAGGCTGAACACACTGCCTCCTGGGAGAGATCAGCGAGCCAAAAAGTGATCACTTGGGCAATAGAAGCACCATAACCTGGGGAGGGTGGTCAACAGCTTTCAATTTGCCCAAGAAATCCACTCAGTGTCAAGGAGCCCTTAACTGGAATTGACCTCTGTCTCTGATGGAGATATTGTTTGTTTGCATTTTTCAGAAGGGAGATAAAGAGCCAAAGTCATTCCAACTCCACCAAGGAGCTACAGGCGGAGAGCTGACATCCTGGCAAGAGACAAAACAACCCAGGTTTGCCGTGTAGACCCCAAATGAAACCCTTGAGAGAGTGATGGGATAGCAAGAGATCTATCAGCACACCTAATCAGTCTACCCACAGCGTGACAGACACCAACAATTTCCAACATGATGTACAGCAGAAGTACAGAGGCCATAAATATGTCAACAGTAAAGCAGTCTTAATACTCAACCATTATGACTCAGGGAACTAAGCAGAAGAGGAGGTGGAAAGTGTGTAAAAGTCATGGTGGGGAGAATATCCAGAGATACTGCCCCCCTGTAGAAACAACACACAAGTGAGGGGTAAGCTTGGCTGCCTGGTGTGCTATCCATAACCTCCTACCCCATGGAACTATCCAACATGCCCACTGAGGAGGATGCCCAGTGAATTGGGGACAGGTAGGAGGGAATCGTGGATACCAACATAATATCTAATACAATAATTCTAATACAATGTCTCTAATTTTGGACAATAAAAATATCTACTTAAAAATGTCCATGTAAACATTCCATCATGCATGGACAAAGGGAAGTCATATTCTACAATGGTGTAGCCATTGGTGGGTTGCTCCATCTATAGTAAATAATCCCCCACCCATGGTCATGCAAGCAACCCTAATTAAACTCAGTGGATTAAAAAAAACAGACATAAAGATAGGAAGGGAATTAGTTGGGAACAAGAAGGGATTTAGCAGGAATGGGAAGGAGTAAAAGAGTGTAAATGGGGGGGTGAGTATGATCAAAATATACTATGTTTATGTACGGAATTGTTAAAAAAAATAAATGAGTTTGAGAGCCTGAAAGGGCCTGTTTTGCCCTGAGTTTAATTCCCAGCACTTACATAAAGAGGTGGGTGTGGCCATGCATGCCTGTAATCCCAGTCCTGTGAGGAGTGAAGACCACAAAATCTCTGGAGCTTGAGAACTTGGTAGCTCTGGGTTGAGAGAAGAACTCCACTGAAGAAAATATTTGAATGAGCAATAAAGGAATACACCTTACATTTTCCTGTAGCCTCCACATAGCTATACGTGGAGTGTGGCTATATTCAAATACACTTGAATAGGCCATACACAATACACACACATCACTCCATGTAAACATAATACCACCACTCATGGTACATGCATATACACACACAAAAGAAAGAATGAATCTGTTTTATTAGACATAATAATAAAATTAAATATAGTAATATATATAGTAATACACACATATATAGTAACTTCATATATCTAAATACAAGGTTCTTATATCTTGGTCGGTTGATATCAGTGGGACACATCGAATATCATATAATATATATGGAAGAATATCTTGAGACAAATGTGTTGAAGAATGGATAAAACATTTACTTTCAACATACTGCAAGACATTTCAGTTACATATTCCCAGCTAGATTTTAAAATGACAATCATTTAGTATGGAATAAATTAACACTGACACAATTGTTCCTAAATTTTCCTGCAAGAATACTGACAGTGTTATCAATAATTTAAGCATAAGTGAACAACTAACTGATTGACAGCATTCCTGGTTGTTGCGGTCAGCTTCCTAGTTGCTGCGCAGAAAGAACCCAAACAAAAGCAGCTTGTGGAGGAATGGGTTTATTTGGCTTACAGACTCGGGGGGAGACTACACTACTGTCTTCATTTGGAAATTAAGATGTAAGGAGATATGATTTGATGTCAAGTTGACAAGGGGTGGACTTATGATGGTTAAGTTTGTCAACTTGATCTAATCCATAATAATCTTGGGCAGGTCTCTGAGTTTGCCTGCAGGAAGGATTGACAAATTCCTTTTGGGATTTTGGAGAAGACTTGTGATGGTTAAGTTTGTCAATTTGAGCTAATCCATAGTAATCCTGGGTGGGCCTTCCAGAAGGAGACTAAAATAAGGAAGCTTAAGGGAAAGGAGATGCTCTTCCTTCCTCCCCCAGCTGCTGGTGCTTGTTCGTGACTTGCACTCACATTCTGCTCTCCTACCCTTCCTGGACATCGGAATCCAGTTTCCTTGGCCTCACATATTGGACTGAAGAGCAGTCGCTTCCCAGGGATCCATCAGGCCTTCTGAGCTGGATTGAGACTTCCAAGACCTCCATCTACGTGGACTGAACTGGTTCCTTACCTGTGGGCCTACAGACTGCTACTATTGGACTGTCGTAAGCTATCCCAATAAATCCCCTTTCATTATAATCTATTCTATCAACTCTGTTTCCTCTTGAGAACCCTGACTAATACACTGGTGAACTATATTATTAGGATAAATGCAAAACAAATTCAAAAATCATAATGATTTGATCACATCTCAAATGTCTTAATTTGAAATCTTAACAATACAATCTTAATATTATGTATTATAAAGTAGCAGCAAGTTTCACCATAAACATTTCATTCTGAAGTTGTTAGCTCATTATGACAGCACATGTATATAATTTATAAATTAACATATATCTCCTGAAAGAATATGAACAAATATAAACAAAAGTGTGATATGTTCTTTATTAGGTTTGGAAACCATTGTCTAAATACAACCCCTTATCTTGTAGTTTTGCAATATATATTTACATTTCACTTTTCTATACTTTGCTTTTTTTCCCCTTGAGGTGGTAAGAACTGTCTTGTGTTTGTTCCTAAAGAATGTAGCTCTTGGTTTTGGAATGGTATTTGCTCCATTAATACATATTAAATGGAAGTACAGAATCATTACTAATATTGAAAGTTGGCAATGAATAAGATATCTAAATTTCTATTACTGAGTGGATAATTTGGGGATATATTTTATGCTACCATGCTTAGCTTGATTTTTGAAAAATAAACTTTATTTTCCTCATTCAATTGTAGGGGCCAATTTTTCCTGTTATTGCTAATCCAATGATATCTTCTGAAACTCACATTTAAAAATATAAGTTTTAAAGCTATGTATAAAAATAAAAATAACATCAGTAATGTTATTTTTCAAATATAAAATACTTTGGAAGCATGTCATTTAAGAAATAATGAGAAGAAAATGATAGAGTAGAAACATGGTAAATATGCCCTAGACATTAAGATAAGTGTCCTTTAGCCTTTAGAATGCTGTCACTTTCCTCCAGTTGTTCAAAGAAAAAAAAAAGATTTTCATAGACAGGCTGTGTTAACATGCTTTTTGAAAGGGGAGAAAGGTAAATGTGGCAACTTTTAAATGTGTCTTATAGTCCAAGTGGTTTCAGCACTCTCTTTTTCTTATTTCAGTCATTTCTACTTTAAAAGTAACTCCAGAACAGGAAATTATCATGGAAAGCACTTACAGGGAAAGTAATGGGACAATAACTTGTCCATGTAGGAGCTCATTTCTCAAGAAGAGAAGACTTTCACTCAAGGAAGGGCACAAGCCTCATGCTTTATTTCTGTTTTAAATTGAATGCTTTTTCCTCTATTTTTTTAGTCTTACTGAATGCACTGTAGCAATTGAGTAAAACCAAGGAGTTATGGAACCTTGGGATAAAGAAGATTGGTACAGAAATCGCACTTTTTAGTGAACAGGAATGTGGATTGTGTGAAGTGAGGCTGGCTACTCTACCAGACCAAGGTTAAGGTATATGACATACTCAAGTGAGATATTCTTCATTTTGCTCTGACATAACCTCTCATTTATTTTCCTGAATAATTTTCTACTCTCTTTAGTTTTCCAAAAACCATTTGTTGTTTTACTACTTCAAGAAGCAGATTATATCTTCTTAAATTTATTTTTACTTACCTTCTAATATAATTCTCCCCTTTCCACTTTGCTTCATACATGGATGTTCCATCTATTTTTGTAACTAATATATATATATATATATATATATTATATGAATCACCATATCTATATAAATGATAATATAGTATCATTTTATGAACACTGAATAAATGTTGTGAAATAAATAAAGTGATTTCAAATAATAGCTTGTTATTGAATAAATTATGCATACTATTTCTATTTTCAACTTATTAACTTTGCTCATGATAATTGGAATCATTAGCTTATCAAAATAGAACTTGTTTTTCATGTTAAACCTAATATTCTAGGTATCTCACATAGTAATTGTTCAACTCATTAATTTATTTACAACATATTTATTGAGCTATTAATATGTGTCCAGCATTGTTATTGGTACTTGTAATTTAATCAGGGAACAAAAATATCTGCTAGATAGAGGTTAGAAGATGGAAGCAGGAGACCAACAATAAGTGAAAAAAAAAACAATTAAGAAGCACATACAACACTTTAGGGGAATATGTTCTTTGAGAAAAGTAATTTTTTTAGATTAGCTACTATCAAGAATACAAAAGATAACTACTTCTGATAAGGATGTGGAGAAAAGGTGATACTTACCTTACACAGCATTGCTGGGAAAATAAACTACAGAGCCATTATTAAAACCAGTATGGAGGCTCCTCAAAAAAATAAAAAAACAATAAAGCCATCATAGGATACAGCAACCCTCTACTGAGTATTTCTCCAAAGAAATTGATTTCAGCATGCTGAAGAGCAATTCTCATACTCCTGTTTGTTGGGGCACTATTCAAAATAGTTAAGAAAAAGGGCTTGATTTAAATATCCATTAGCTGATAAATAAAGAAAATGTGGCACGTTTACACCATCAAACAGCATTCAGTCTTAAGGGTCTTTTGCCATTTGTGATTATGTGGACAGGACTAAAGGATATTATGCTAAGTGGAAAAAGAAACAGATATAGAAAGACAAATACTCTAAGCAACCTGTCAGGGGAAATGAGAGACTGTGAAAGAGGTGGAAGGAATGGGGAGAGGGGTCTTATACAATAAGCCAAACCAATAATAAATCAAAATCCTAAAACACTTACATAAAGCTCTTGAGGAAGAAGTGGATATTGCCTGGTAAAAGGGGCCGTGAATAGAAGGGGAGGAAGCCTAACCCCATGAAAAATTTATCAAACCTGCAACTCCCTGTCCCAGTCATTGGTTCCTTCCCACACTGAGCTGTTGATCAAAAAGACCCTCAAGGTTCCCAAAACAAGACAGGATTCTGTCAAAGCTCTTGAATACCCACCCAGGCCAAAAGTAAGATTCTATTGCTGAAGAAACCACAGAAAGACATCAAACAATACCAAGAGACCCTGTGAGATCCAGAATGGTAACCAGCCCCCAGTTGGTAGCAAGTGCAGTACTGGAAGGTGCTAAATAAGCTGCCAGGGGAATTTGGTCAGTGAGATTCTGAGAAAGCAGAGACCACTGATATAAAATGCAGACTGTTGCCATGAGAAGGGTGACCACACATCCTTCTGGGAAAGATCAGCCAGCCAAGAAGTGATCACGTGTGCAATAGAGGTGCCAAAACTTGGGGGGGGGCCGTAATCAATAGTGTTTAAATTGGCCAAGAAATCCACTCAGAGACAAGGAACCCTTAACTGGAATAGGGACTCAGGGCAAAATCCTATGGGAACCAAAAACTTGTGCTCCAAAGAGAAATCCCCATTACTGGAGAACTACAGAGAGGCTATTCTCAATAGAATCTTGACAAATTAGAAATGCATATCTCATTTAACCTATCCTGGTGTCGCTCTCTGCTGGAGATTTTGTTTGTGTTTTTCAAAAGGCAGTGAGAGAGCCTTGGTCATTCCAACTCCACCAATGAGCCACAGGCAGATGGCTGACATCCCAGCAAGAGATGAACCACCCCAGGCCTATTGTGTGGGCCCCAATTGAAACCTTTAAGAGAGTGGCAGGATAAGCAAGAGACCTATAACCACAGCTAAGCAGTCAACCTAGGATAAGTCAGCGGGACAGACAACAATTACCAACACAACCTAAAGAAGAAGCACAGAGACTCTTAAGATCTCAACAATAAAGTGAACTTAAAACTCACCCATCATGACTCAAGGAACTGAGCAGCAGAGGAAAGATTGTAAGAGCCATGGTGTGGGAGAATATCCAGAGACATTTACCCCCTCAGCAACAACACACAAAGAGGGGAAACCTGGCTGCCTCCAGTGTTATCCATAACTCTGTAGCCCATAGATTGATCCAGTATGCCCACCGAGGAGGATACTCAGTGGATTGGGCACAGGGAGGAGAAGAAAATGGGAATACCAACATAATGTTTGCTCATACAATGTATTTAATTTTGGATAATAAACATTAAAAAAAGAAAGACAAATACTCTAAGTTTTCTCTTGCATGTGAAATTTTAAAAAGTTGAATTAGTAGGAACAAAAAAAATAGAATTATGGTTCCTAGGGAATAGTGAGACATTGGTCAAAGAATCCAAAATTTCATTAGGAGGAATGAGTTCAAGAGATCTATCATGTTACATGTTTACTATAGTTAATAATTTTGTTCTTAAAAACTGCCGACAGTACATTTTAAGGGTTCTTGCCCCCAAATTGGTAACTGTGTAATTGAAATATGTGAGATCAAATTTCAAACATATAGCATATCATAATTAAAACACTAAAATTTTTCTTGAGGTGTGCTATGTTAAGTATCTCAACCATTACCTAATGCATTTACAGCTCAAAAGGATGTACTGTGCACAATATACACAATTTTCATTTCTCAATTAAAATTAAATGGAAAAATGAATTATAGTTGTGCTTGTGGGGACTGGGATGGGTTTGTACAGACTGGAGCTCTAAGTAGGATGGTAGTAAGGTGGGGTAGTAAGGTGGGGTTTACTGAAGAAATATTGAGAAACCAAAGAAGCAGGTTAGAACCTTAAACCAGATTGATCTTTGAATTCCATTACAATGCTGATATATATTCTGCCAGTGTTTAGGGTTGTAACCCATTTCAGAATCAAATCCAGAAAATGCCATTGCTGCTGAATCTGGTTAAGCAACAGATGACAGAAGCCTTAGAGACACAGGAGTTTTCGTGTTATTGAGTGATATGGACAGAAACAGCTTTTGTATTGGCAATACATCCATAAATTTCAAAAGGTCAGATTTCACATATATAACACATGACAAACCATAAAAATGCACCTTGGGTACATTATGAAATTCTCCAAAGAAACTAATTTTACAAACTGAAGTGGACTGGAAATGAGGACTAGGATCTCACACTGAGCCAAAATATTTTTCTGGTGACATATGAGTTGGAGAGCCAAGAAACACATCACCACTCCAGGTTTCTGACTTCCTTCCAAGATTCTAAACATTTGTTTCCTGAGAAATACCATTTGAATAATTTCTTGGCTTCTAGACAGGATACCACAAAATGATAATTGCATTGCTCTTGCATTTCTTTTTTTTATTTATTTTTTTAATATATATTTATTGTCCATAATGAGTTACATTATTTAGTGGGCAAACCATGCGTTGTTATCCCGAATTCCCCAATTCCCCCCCTCCCCATCCCTGATAAGTTGTATATCCTCCTTCGTGGGCTGTCTGTATTAGTCCTTGTGGCAAGGGATCCTGTATATCTTAGTACTCATCCCGGTCTTCCTGGCCCAAGTGAGTTGTTACTGATGGGTGCTATGCCTCCGGACAGTCTCCCCCACCATGGCTCTCACAATCTTTCCGCCCCCTCTTCCCCTCAGTTCACTGAGTTGTGGTGGGTGAGTAATAAGGCTGCTTTAATGTTGCGAGCTTAGAGGTCCTTGTGTCGAAAATCCTTGGTTCCTGTCTCCACAGTCATTCAATCTTGCATTTCTTTTTAAGCTGGAGTTTACAACTTAATATTTTAATTTTAATATTTTTTACAATGTGGAAAAACACTTATATTTTGGATAGTTTGAGAAATCTTGCTTAATATTATTCAGAAAGATAAATTCTTAAGGAAGGAGTATCTCTGTAGATTCCAACAAAGTTCTAAATAACATGTTGAAAGTACATAGCAACTAATAGCAAATTACAACCCAGTCAGATGTCACCAGAATTCTGAAGGAACTTTAGTTGTAAACAGAGAGCAATCACAGAATAGAAGAGGGGTCTTCTGAGGGGATCATTGAAGAACTGTATTCATTGGCCCAGAAAAAGAGACATCTGAGGGATGATTTTATAATTGCCTCAAAACGTACCAATGACTCAGATGCAGAAGATAGCCAATAAATATCCTCTTTATTCTTAGATTATGAAATAGATTTAAAAGGGGTCATGGAAGATTTGGATTAGACTTGAACAGGAATATTGCAAAACATTGGAAATATTTCCTGAAGAAAATTGTGGCATCTTTTTTCTAGGGAGGATTATAAATAGGAGAGAGTCTTATCTGGCTAATAGTTTCAGTGTAGCAGCAAGACCCTAAGGTTTCTTCTTTGGACTATATTGGGTGCATTAGCTACTTTGGAATTATGCTGCCCTTATAAAGTGCTGTATCACAGTAGCATGATTGGCTTTTCATCTATTGGTTAAGTGATATATATATATATTTTCTGTAAAAATGACAGCCATTAGTTTCCTTCTCTTGATTACAAACCTATCAAGACAATGTAAATAATATGCTTTTCGTGTTCCTTTATCATCACTGTAATTGTTATCTCATCAGTGATGTTTAGTGTTAATATTACCCATTCTTTTTAGAAGAAAGGAATACAATATGAGCTATTCCTTTCAGTTCCTTTAAGTTATTATCTTAAATGTTTTTTAAAAGAAATTCAGTATTTATTTGTATACTTTTACCTCCACAGATATCCTTAGGAAGTTAACAGATTAAAGTTCTTTTCCTGTTAGTTGATTTGATTTTAACCCATAATACTATTTTTACTATATAGGGTTTGTAGCAATAATTCACAGGAAGTGGCTGGATCCCACGTCTATTTGGAAAGGTAGGCTTAAATTTTCTTAAAATTTATAATAAAATTGTATAAGGTAACTACACTTGTAATAAAGAAAAATATATTTAAAGGCATTTTTTTCTGGAAAGTAATTGAGCTGTATATGACACTCAAGATAATCTGTTTTTCTTTACTATTGAGATAATTGATGTTCTGAGAAAAGAAAAGATTTATCCATTGTTACAGGGTTCGTGGCATTGGGGCCAAAACACGGGTCCTGTAATGCACAACACGTGTCATTATGTTTTGCTTTATTTTTTTGTTGTTATTTATCTGGGGAGGTATGATGAGTTTTTGCATGTTTGTTAAGCCTAAGAATCTGTTGGTTCAGAAAATTATGACACCCATGTGGGAGTGAGATATGACTCAGAAGAATATTTCTTTAAAGAAAGATATAATATCACATCAGAATTATAAAAGAGTAACTTCTTTACGGCTTTAAAGATAGCATTTTCCTTTTGGAGTTGTGCTAGATTGACAGAGTGATACAGATTTATCATGCATGGAAATTTGATCAATTTATTGGTTTAATAGAAATTGTCTTCAAATATCATAGATGATAGTTAAGAAATCAAAGGGGTATATTGGCCACAACAAAATCCTATCTAATTTTGTTTAAAAAATTCACAACCATTGAGTTCTTTTCTCCAATGACTATACTAAGCAGCATTGATGTAGCTTGAAATCTGACAGCCTGTCTGTGGCATAAATATGTGAGTAGCACAACAAATGAGAATTGTCAGACAGTGTGGCTATGTGAAAGCCTGATGTAATATAAAGGACATCAATACTGATAACAAAATTAAAAGAAAACAGATAAGCCATACTTCCACACCATTACCTACTTTGTCATGGAGGAAAAACAGATTTGTTGAATGTAATTCAAATTCTGCCTTCCGGACATCTCTGGTCTCCACTACTCTTTTCCTCCCTTCATACCTTTCCTCACTACCAACTATCCTTTCTGTCTCCAGCAGATAGGCATGTCATGATCTCAGAGATGAATAAAAAATACAATTATTGCTAGCCAGGTCATAAATTAGAGATGTAAATAGACATTGACAATACTAAATGTAGGGTAACATTTTCCCATATGGATCTATGGAAACACAGGCTATATATCTCAGAAAGGAGATGGTGTCCAAGGGGAGTTTTGAATGGTAACGAAAAGATAATATTACTTTCTCCTTAATTATTGAAACTCTTCCCTAACTGGACTTCTTGTCAACATGCTTGCATTCCCACATTTTAAAGGAACATGTAGTTCAAGGCAATAAAGCTTAAGAAATTCATGAACTATGGAAAGGCAAAATGTTTAGTATTTTTGTATTGAGGCACAAAAGGATCCAATTAAAGAAGCTCAGCAGAAGCTAAATCATGAGAAGCCTTCGATACCATGTGAAGTTGATGCTTGGTAGAATGTGTTCTAAGTGGATGTTGACCCAGTTAAATTTGCATAATTTACATATTGATCTGTGGTTGCTGAATGGAGACTGCATCAGATTGGCAAAGAAAATGCTTTTTAATATTTATTCATGAGTATGAAATATATTTAAGTCTTTATGAATACTTTAACAGGTGGAATGAATAGGATTAACATTTGTTAGCAGTTTTAAAATGTATAGACTTTATTACTGTCACTACAAATAATCTCATGATGTACCTGTTGTATTTTCTTATAATATCACTGCTTCAAAGTCAGTGTTAATATAGGGACTGTGATCCCTATAATCTTCAATTTTCTTGCGAATTAAATGAAAATATTCATAGATGAAATTGATTTGAAATTGTGTTTAGTAACTCATTTAAGCATTTTTAAAATCAACATGACAATAATAAACTAACAGCATGAGAAAATTAATATGCATCTTGACCTTTATTTTTCTATGAAATTATGTTCTGCCCTGGATGTTGGAAGTTTTCTGTTGGTTGTCCAATTTCCAGCTGGGACTTCTTAATTTTATTAAGGCTGAATCCAAGGACACACATGTGTGCATTCTAGTGTCTAGTTGGTCATTTATTAAAATGTTCATTATGTGATTATGTGTTTGTTCCAGTCTCCACATCATCAAGGAGCAAGTACAAAAGATCATGATGCTATGGTAAAATTCTGTAAGATAGTTTCTCTAAATTCTTTGGATTAATGATGTTTATTTCATAAGGGGAAATAGAGAAAATATTATTTTGCAGTTTATCTTCTTTGGGAAAATAGGTAGAATAGACTTAATGCTTAAGAATAGCTTAATCTATTTTAATGAACATATATAGAGAAAAGGAATTTAGCATAGTACATAAATTATTTTCATGTGATTCAAATAAATTAAAGAGCAATTACTGTTAAATGGCAGTATTAAATGGCAGTGTGATATGGTGTTAGTGGATTCTTACTCATTAAGCTTTACCACTGACTAACTTGTTCAGGTCTCTCCTTTCAGGACTTTACGTTTCCTTGTCTGTTGAATTAAGAGTTGGACTCCTGTTGAAATTTGATTCGGTCTGATCAGTCTAAGATTCTGTGAAAGGGCTACGTCTTGATTTTTTTGGGCATAGGAATAACATCTTATTTTATGATAGAGTAATACTTTTGTTATCTTCATAATATTTTTTAAAGCTTTTTTTTTAAATATTTTATTTATTTATTTTTCAAGCAGAGAGAGAGAGAGAGAGAGAGATTGATATGGGTTAGTAATAATTAATATTCATAAGCAACACAGAGAGACAGAGCTTTGGAATCCTCCCTTCCCCCTCCTCCTACTCTGAGTTTGTGTCCTCTAATGCCAAAGAATTGTACACAGGGACAGAATTAAGTTATATTACATATTTATTCTAATTTAGTAAAATAGGAAAAGGGGAGTTGGGTGGGGAAGTCTCCCAGTCATCACGTGGGAAGTTACAGAGTTCTCCAGCCACCAGTGTGGGGAGAACACGTGGAGAGTCTAACAGAATTTATATTATTTAGCTAAATAAGCAGCCAAAGAAGAGATAACAGAAAGCTCCCATCATGAGAAGGAGAGGTTCATGAGGGAAAAAGTTTGGAGCCTACCCCCCCCCAGCCATTAGCTGGGGGGGGGAGGCCTTACCTTCTTAAGGCCTGGAAATTCAGAGATCCTTCTGTGGCCTGGCCATGTGGGGAAAAGAGCCAGTGCTTCCTCTAGGGAAGCTAGTTTTAAGTCCTCCCTAGGTGAGTCAGAGAGACAGCTGATTGGTTCAGATCTGACCAATCAGTTTTAGCACCTATGTTGTAACTCTAACTAGACACCTCCCATTCAAGGGGAGGGGCTGGAAGGGGAGGATGGTCCCTGCAGGCACCTGACAGTTACATAATGATTAAATCAAGGGAATTAGCATTTCCATCTCCCACACAGTTGCCATTTCTATGTGTTGGGAAATATTGAACTCATAGTTATTGTGCAAAATAAATGATCATTAACTGCAGTTACCCTATAAAGCACTAGAACTCATTCCTCCTATGTGACAGTATGTTGATATTCATTATCTACCCTTTCTCTATCCTATCTCCCTCTACCTTTATTAGTCAACAGTGACCACTCATCTACCCTTTTCCACGAAATTGACTTTTATGCTTCCCCAAGTGAATGAGAATATGCAGTACTTTTACTTAAAGTATTTTTCTCCAGTTCTACCCCCACTGCTACAAATACTAAATGTCACTCTTTTGTGGCTGAATAATATTCCATTCTGTATGTATACCATATGCTCTCTATTTGTGCACCAATGGGTACTTAGATTGAAATTCCATATGTTGATTATTATGATTGTGAATCAGATGTCTTTTCAGGATATTGTTTTAGTTTTCTTTAGATATATGCTCAGTAACAGAACTGCTGGATCATATGGAAGTTCTATGTCTAATTTGTTTTTGCAGAACCTCCTAATTATATTTCTATAATGGCTATACTACATCCTTACCAGTACTCTTCTTCTTCTTCTTCTTCTTCTTCTTCTTCTTCTTCTTCTTCTTCTTCTTCTTCTTCTTCTTCTTCTTCTTCTTCTTCTTCTTCTTCTTCTTCTTCTTCTTCTTCTTCTTCTTCTTCTTCTTCCTCCTCTCTCTCTCTCTCTCTCTCTCTCTCTCTCTCTCTCTCTCTCTCTCTCTCTCTCTCTCTCTCTCTTTGGTTTTTCAAGGTAGAGTCTTGCTTTAGCCCAGGCTGACCTGGAATTCAGCAGGTAGTCTCAGGCTGGCCTCAAACCCATGGCAATTCTCCTACCACTGCCTCCCCAGTGCTGGGGCTAAAGGCATGCACTAGCATGATAGGCTTCTCTTTCTTATACTAGTTATTCTAACTGGGATGACATTATATTTCATTGTGCTTTAATGTTTTTTTTCTAAATTGACATGTATTCCTTACATATAATTTATTTTATCATATTCACTCCTATTACTCCATTTTACCTTCCCCATCCCTTTTCCACCAAACCCCTGCTTCCCAAATAGTCCCTCGTCTGCTTTGCTGTCTGTTTTTCTTTTCTTTTCTTTCTTTTTTTTTTTTTTTTTGGTTTTTTGAGGTAGGATCTCACTCTGGCCCAGGCTGACCTGGAATTCACTATGTAGTCTCAGGGTGGCTTTGAACTCATGGTGATCCTCCTATCTCTGCCTCCCGAGTGCTGGGATTAAAGGTGTGCACCACCACGCCCAGCTCTCTTTTTATTTTCTTTTTTGACCTCTTCCATCATCCATGATGATATGTTGTTGATGGGTCCAATATTATGCAGGTCTTAGCAAATAATGACGGTCACTTCCTATGTGAATCATTATGCTTTTGCTTTGAATTTTCTTGATAAGTACTGATATTCCACATTTTAAAAATATATCTACTGGCCATTTGTATGCTTTTGTGTGTGGGTGTAGAGTATTGTGGTATGGTGTGTAACGTGATATCTGCCTGAAAATGTGAGTGTGGAGGCCAGAGAAAATGTCAGTTATCTTTCTCTATCACTTATCTGCATATTTTCTGGAAATGAAGTCTCTTGCTCAACCTAGAACTGCCATTTTTAGTCATTGAGCCCTAGCAATTCTCTGGTCTTCATACCCCTACACACACACACACACACACACACACACACACACACACACACACACACACAGGACCAGGGTTACATATGTATTGTGTGGCCACATCCAATATTTTGTGAAAGTGCTGGAGAATTGAACGAAGGTGGTCTCAGGCTCTTCTAGGTCCTCATGCTTGAGCAGTAAATGCTCTTAATGTGCTGAGCCATTTCCATAACACTGTATGTCTTTTTTATTTTAAAGAAATTTCTCTTTATTTAAATTGCTTGCCCATTTTAATTTGATTAGCTGCATGTTCTTTTACTGTTGAATTATTTTATATAGTTCCATATATATATGTATATATATCCTCCTTATATCTGTTTGAAATTGATTCCTTATTGGATGGCTACATTGCAAGTACTTTCTTCCATTCTGTAGGTTGTGCCTTCACTTTCTCAATGTTTCCCCCTTACTGTGAAGAAGTTTCTTAGTTTTGTGCTGCATTTGTCCAATTTTTTTGCTTTTGTTGCTTAGGCTTTTAGAGTCACATCTAGAAAACACCAATGTCTTGAAGTATTTCATTTATATAGGCATGGTTGGTTATTGTTGGTTGGTCCCTTTTCCTTCCCTGGAGACCAGGGTGGGGATGTGGCTGAAAATTCCAACCCCTTAGTTCATTAGCTATGTCTATCAGCATCCATGTCCTAGAGTTACCTTATCACCATATACTGGGTTATGGTTGAAAGGTTCATTATGAATTTTTTTAAAAAAAGGAATTCTGGTCTTTTAGGAAATTCCAGGAGATTTTGTCGCTCAATTCAGGGAACAGGGGTCAAAAGCTAAATGTATTTTTTAGTATTTCAAAACTTGATATTAACAAAAGCAGGAATGGTCCCCCAAACTCCTCCTGAAAATCCTCATCCTTTTCACAGTACAGATTGAATTACTTGTTCTTTTTCTGAACTCCTTTAATTGCAGTGATTCTATTATAGTTTTTCATTCCTGCCACTGAGATCACACTCTGCACTTCCTCTGCCTCATATTTCTTGTGATCTCCATCCAAGAGAATTTAGAAGTGACACACGGTGCCTAGAGTAAAAGATAGGCAGGCTTCACAGTATTTCTATCATCTCTAGAGCAAGTAGATTTTATGAGAGACTTTTCCCTGACTAGTTGATTGACAGGCCGGTTTGACTCATATAGGAGGGTCCACAATGGAATGACATTGTGGAGACTTCTAGACAGAATGGACATAGAACTACCAATGGACCCAGCTATCCCTCTACTAGGCATCTACCCGCAGGATGCCACATCTCGATGCAGAAAATTTTGTACAACTATATTTATAGCAGCTCAATTCATAATAGCCAAGAACTGGAATCAGCCCAAATGCCCATCTATGGAGGAATGGACAGAGAAACTGTGGTATATTTATACGATGGAGCTCTACTCAGCTGAAAGGAAAAATGACACATCGAAATTTAGAAAAAAATGGTCTGACTTTGAGCAGATCTTACTAAGCGAACACTCAAAAGAACAGAGATTTGAACGCCGCATACTCTCCCTCATATGCGGACCTTAATCAGGATAAATGTTTTCTTTATGCAGACTTATA
>PVHP010037171.1:0-17525 GCA_004024765.1 Zapus hudsonius
CGCACTTGGACCAATGAGACACGGGCTTGGGTGAGGGGGTGGGGCCCGGGTAGGCTGGGTGTTTAGACTCCAAGCTATGGAACTTGGGGGACAGGGGGATGGCAGTGAGTAGGGGTACCTTCTGCTGGAAGGCTGCGAATGTGGACACTGATGCCCCATGTCTCAGGCCCTAGATGGACCCTGGGAAGGACGAGGAGAGGGTGCCGCAGACTGCTGGGCCCCCCACCAGGAAGAAATTTGTCATCCCACTGGACACAGATGAGGTCCCTACTGCAGTAAGACGAGGGGATGGGGGGTGGGCGAGGAGAGCGGTTGGAGGAGAAAGGGCACCAGTGGGACCAAAGGGTGGGCTTGAGGATAAACAGCCCACCATCCACTGCAAGTCTCGGATTTTCCACCTGTCCAATGGCACGACAGGGTGATTCTAAGAATAAGTTGAGGACTCAAACTGCCATTACCAGATAGCATGGCATGATTTTTGTTGGTTTTTAATTGTTGCTGGTTTTTGTCTATTTATTTGCAAGCAGAGAGAGAGAGAGAGAGAGAGAGAGAGAGAGAGAGAGAGAGGGAGAGGGCGCACCAGGGCCTCTAGCCACTGCAAAAGAGCTCCAGATGCATATGCCACTTTGTGCATCTGGCTTTACCTGGGGACTGGGGAATTGAACCTGGGTTATTAGGCTTTGCAAACAAGCTTTTTAACTGCTGAGCCATCACTTCTGCCCTTGGTTTGGTTTTTGAAAAAGGGTCTCACTGTATCTCAGGCTGGCCTAGAAACTATCCCAGGTTGGCCTTGAATTTGGGTTTCTGCTTCAGTTTCCCAAGTGCTGGGGTAGTACAGGTGTGTACCACCGCACCCAGCTCCACCTTGTGTTTTATATGGCCAGTACTCTGGATTTTTCAATAAATGAATTGGGATCTGACATTTAAGAAATGGAAGGTTTGGGAGCTGAGGAATTCACAAAGGTACTTGCTTGCAGGGTGCTGTCCCAAATTCAGATCTCCAGCCACCCAGGCTGATGGGATACGCTTACAGCCAAAAGAGACCTGGTGCACCCATACACACACATGCAAACGAATAAAAATTTTAAAAGAAGCCCAGCATGGTGGTACACTCCTTTAGTCCCAGCACTCAGGAGGCAGAGGTAGGAGGATCACCAGGAGTTTGAGGCCACTCTGAGACTACATAGTGAATTCCAGGTCAGCCTGGGCTAGAGTGAGACCCTACCTTGAAAAACCAAAATAAATAAAAAAAAGAAGAAACAAGGAAGGAAGTCTGAGCATGGTGCCACAGAGGACTGGGGAGGCAGAGGCGAGAGGACTGCAGAGAGTTTGAGATCTTGTCTAAAACCTTTTCTCTCTCTTCCCTCAAAGTCCGCTTTTAACAATTTGGGGGAATTTTTTTTTTCCAATTTCATGTAGCTTAGGTTGTCCTTGAACTCATCGTGTAACAGTATAAACTTGACCTGACCCTCCTGCCTGCACATCCCAAGCGCTGGGATTTCAGGCCTACACCACCATATCTATCTATGGGTGCTGGGGATTGAGCCCAGGACTTCATGCCTGCAAGGTAGACACTCTACCCATTGAGCCATATCCTCAATCCTCTCTTGGCAAATGGAAGCCTCTGGTAGGTTCTCACAGGTAAACAGCCAGTGCTTGAGTATTGACAAGCACCCCTGTGCTTTGGAGAAAAAGCAGTGGCTTCTTCCATCTTGAGAGATGGGCACAAGGTATAAGATCAGGGGACAAGGGCATCTGGGAGGAACTAAGCCGGGTGTGGTGGCATACCTTTAAACCCAGCACTCGGGAGGCAGAGATAGGAGGATCACCATGAGTTCAAGGCCAGCCTGAGACTACAGAGTGAACTCTAGGTCAGCCTGGGCTAGAGCAAGACCCTATCTCAAAAAACCAAAACCAAAACCAAAAACCACCCATTGTCTGTGATTAAAGGCAGAACATAGGGCTGGACAGATTACTCAGTGGTTAAGGTGCTTGCCTGCAAAGCCTAACCATCCGGGTTCGATTCCCTAGTGCCCCTGTAAAGCCAGGTGCACCAAGTGGCACATGCATCTGGAGTTCCTTTGCAGGGGCTGGAGGGCCCTGGGCACCCATACTCTCTCTGTCTCTTTTCTATCTCTCTCTCTGCTTGCAAATAAATAAGTAAATAAAAATATTTATTAAAATAAGTCAGAACATGCCGGGCGTGGTGGCACACGCCTTTAATCCCAGCACTCGGGAGGCAGAGGTAGAAGGATCACTGTGAGTTCAAGGCCAGCCTGAGATTACCTAGTGAATTCCAAGTCAGCCTGGACTAGAGCGAGACCCTACCTCAAAAAATAAAAACAAAACAAACAAAAATAAGTCAGAACATAATGATTTTGGAGCAGACAGTGAGCTGGGGAGAAGGTGACTACTAGTGGTCAGGGGACAGTTGATGCTGGCAGCTGACCAGGCTGGAGGCTGGCTTCAGTTTTGAGTTCCAGCCCATAGCGCAATGCTTCTGAAATGCGTGTGGAGGGAGGAGGGGGCACCCTCAGTACTCCCTTCCTGATTCCCACAACCCTCTTTTCTCCCCACAGGCCAAGCCCTTATTCAGATCCACGAGGAACCTTCCCATAGAGGTGACTTCAGCCCAAGCGGCCCCTCAGACCCCTCAGACATACGCTGAGTATGCCATCTCCCGGCCTCTGGCATCGGCTGGGGCCACAGGCCCCACGGACTCGGAGCCCACTGCAGGAGAGACCCCTAACCAGGCTCTGAAACCAGGGGCCAAAACTAACAGTATCATTGTGAGCCCCCGGCAGGTGAGCTTGCTCAGTGGGGCTTTGCTGGGAACCCCTGTTCTGGGGATTGTCTTGGGGGGCAGTGGAAAGACGACTGAATCCTACTTGCCTTGTTCTCCGTCCTGCCAGGTGTTCATTCCTTCCTTCATGCACTCAAACCGTCATGCATTCATTCATTCATGCATTCATTACTTCAAACATTCATCCCTTCACACATTCATTCATTGGGAAGAGTCCAGCCCTTGTTGCTAGGCTGTGACAGTGTTGTAGGTAGCTTTGCTCCTGTCCCCAGGTGGGTTCATTTAATCCCTGACCTGACACACGGTAGCTGTGTGATCTAGGGTAAGTGACTGAGCCTGTCTAGGCATCACATGTATGGATGGATTGCTGGGTGCTGTTCTCCACTGTTCATCCCCGTGGTAGATGGAAATAGGGAAAGCATCTGCCACTGGTTAAGCTAGCATGCTTTAAATTTTTTTTTTGGTTTTTCAAGGTAGGGTGCACCACTGTGCATCAGTCTTTATGTGGGTACTGGAGAATGGAACCTGGGTTGTTAGGCTTTGCAGGCAATGCCTTAACCACTGAGCAATCTCTCCAGCCCAAAAGTACTTTTTTTTTTTTTTTGGTTTTTCGAGGTAGGGTCTCACTGTAGTCCAGGCTGACCTGGAATTCACTATGTTGTCTCAGGGTGACCTTGAACTCACAGCGATCCTCCTACCTCTGCCTCCCGAGTGCTGGGATTAAAGGCATGCGCCACGACGCCCAGCCCAAAAGTATTTTAAAAATAAATTTAGGGCTGGAGAGATGGCTCAGCGGATAAGGCACTTGCCTCCAGTGCTTAAGGCCCCGGGTTCAATTCCCCAGGTCCCACATAAGCCAGACCCACAAGGTGGTGGCCCTGGTGCTCTCTCTCTCTCTCTCTCTCTCTCTCTCTCTCTCTCTCTCTCTCTCTCATCTCTCTCTCTCTCTAATCTCTCTGCTTGAAATTGAATGAATAAAATATTTAAAAAAATAAATAAAAATAAATAAATTTAAAAATCTAAATCTACAATTTAGCTGAAGGGTGGAGTGGCTGGGATCTTCCACAGCCTCTCTGGGCATACCATCTCCCGGGATCACCCACGTGTTCTAGAACTCCATCCCTTTGGGTTATGGAAGCTTCTAATGTCAACATAATTGCTGCCCTCACCACTGACCAGCCTTTGGTGACCACTAAGCCTTGAGTCCCTTCTCTTCCCCAGAGGTTGGGGTGGGGCAGGACCAGCTTTGTTTATGCCAACCAGGAGTGGCCACTAGGAGTCACTCCAAGAGAACATAGGATGGCCCCTGTCCCTCAGGAATTCCACAGGGCTTAGGTAGTCCATGTTTCCTATCACTCAGGAAATTCCAATGGTCTCGGGAGGGAAGTTGCAGGAATCAGCGCCAAAGACCAAATGTTCTGAACCAAAGGTTCTCCTCGTATCCCTGTCGTCCAAATGTGTGATCCTTGTTTATTTATTGTCAGGCAGAGAGACAGAATAGACACGCCAGGGCCTCTAGCCGCTGCAAACGAACTTCAGATACATGCACCACATTGTGCATCTGGCTTTATGTGGGCACCGGGGAATCAAACCCAGACCATCAAGTTTTACAAGCAAGCGCCTTAACCGCAGAGCCATCTGTCCAGCCCCCAAATGTGTGATTCTATTATTCATTATCACATTGCCTGTGTCCCATGAGCTTATTATATAAGGGACCTTGGTCACTACAGTAACCCCAGCATGGTGACACAGTCCCCTTACTGAGAAGAGTCGGCTTAGCTTGTTTGAAGAACCTCTTTCTTGGGCTGTAGGGTACGTTCTCACTAGAGCAGGGAGGGCTGGAGAGATGGATGGACCAGCAGTTAAGACACCTGTCTCTCTCTCTCTCTCTCTCTCTGCTTGCCAATAAATCCATAAAATATTTAAAAAAGAGGGAAAGAATGAATGTCCCAGATCCCAGGCTGAGGAGTGTGGGAAGAAAAACTGGAAAAGACCCATGAGCTGGGTGGGCATAGGGTAGGAGTCCTTGGGAAGAGGTGGGGGAGGGGCTGGGCCTGGTCACAGTCCAAGCACCAGCCTGTGGTGACTCACTCTTCTCACCTCCAGAGGGGCAACCCCGTGCTGAAGTTTGTGCGTAATGTGCCCTGGGAATTCGGTGAAGTGATCCCCGACTATGTGCTAGGCCAGAGCACCTGTGCCCTCTTCCTCAGGTGAGAGATCTGGGGGTGCCATGGATGGCCAGAGGGGCTTTTGTCCACCATGCCTGAGTTCTGGGATATTCCATGAGAGAGAGAGAGCGGGGATCTGCCCTGTGGGCTGTGAGCCTTGGATTGGAAGAAGAGACTGTGGTCTCAGATGCTCAGGTCATAAGAGCTGGGACCTAGACGGTATCTGAGGGAGGGTACAGACCCTGGGTTTGAGGGAAGAAGACTGGGATTGGTCCCCTGGGTCTGAGGGAGGAGGGCTTGGATTATTTTTTCTTTTTCTTTTTTTTTTTTTCGAGGTAGGGTCTCACTCTAGCCCAGGCTGACCTGGAATTCACTATGTCGTCTCAGGGTGGCCTTGATCCTACCTCTGCCTCTCGAGTGCTGGGATTAAAGGCGTGCAGCACCACGCCTGCTGAGGGCTTGGATGTTTTAAGGAAGGAGAACGGGGCCTGTACCCCTGGTCTAAGGGAAGAGGTCTGGGGCCTGGTTCCTCCGGTCTGACGGAGGAGGCTAAAGCCATGATTTACAGAGAGAGGAAGTGAAATTCCAAGAGCCTGTCCTCTCTACGAACTGTGGGAACTGTAGAGAGGTGAGCCTCCCCGGGCCTCACTGTTCCTGCCAACACCCTTTGAGGAAGGTGTTTGACTGGTCATGGAGCCTCCCTCTTCACACTAACCATGCGATGCCCCTCGTTTCTGTCCACGTGCTTTCGAGCCCTGGCTCCTGGTCTCCCTGAAGCTCACATCGTCCTCAGAGACAAAGCCAGGAGTCCAACCCCTCAGGGGACCACAGCCAGGCTGTCCATTCTGCCACCCATTTCCCCATGACCTTTCTTTGAAAGATGACCGTGATGAGTCACTCTGCTCCCCTGGGCCTCTGGCCAGGTTGACCCTGTGCTGTGCATGCGGGGCCTGGCCTCTACAGGAAGACCACAGAAGGGCTCCTGGGGCCTCAAGGCCTCTGAGACCCCAGCCTGCCCATCCCCTGCCTTTCCAGTCTGCGCTACCACAACCTCCACCCAGACTACATCCACGAGCGGCTGCAGAGCCTGGGGAAAAACTTCGCCTTGCGTGTCCTGCTGGTCCAGGTCGACGTGGTAAGTGGTTTGTCCCTTCCCAGCCTCTGTCTTCCTACCTGTGCCTCATAGTAAGATTGTGGGACACTGAATCCCTTGCAAGATGAAATTCCTGTCAACCTTTAGTGAGGAACTGCTTCTCACAGCCGAGATTAGGTGGGAAGGGAATAGGATCTCACCTGAGCCAGGTGTGGTGGTTCATACCCAGTATTCCAGCACTCAAGAGGTTGAAGCAGGAGAGTCACTGAGAGTTCCAGGGCAGCCAGAGATACAGAGGGAAGCTGTCTCAAGACAGAAATAGAAGATAAAATGGGAGATGTGGCTCAGAGGTAGATCACTTGTCTAGAATTCACAGTGAGGGGCTGGGGGTGTGGCTCAGAGGTAGATCACTTGTCTAGAACCCACAGTGAGGGGCTGGGGGAGTGGCTCAGGGGTAGATCACTTGTCTAGAACCCACAGTGAGGGGCTGGGGGTATGGCTCAGTGGTAGATCACTTGTCTAGAACCCACAGTGAGGGGCTGGGGGCGTGGCTCAGGGGTAGATCACTTGTCTAGAACCCACACTGAGGGGCTGGAGGTTTAACTGAGAGGTTTTGGAAATCTAAGTGATCTTATTTTCAGACTCTAAATCCCTACTTCCCAGGTCTTTAGTTCTGACTTTCTTGTCTTCCAGAAAGATCCTCAGCAGGCCCTCAAGGAGCTGGCTAAGATGTGTATCCTGGCCGACTGCACTCTGATCCTGGCCTGGAGGTGAGGCCAAGACCCCCGCTCTGCCCACCCCGCTCTGTCAAGATCCCTCAATCTGGCTGGGGAAGTTGATCAGTCAGTAAGCACATACTGTGAAAGCCTGATGGCCTGAGGTCCATCCCCAGCCCTCATGTAAATACCAGGCGTGGTGGTGCACGACTGCAATCCCAGGGTTTGGTGAGTTCATTGAGAGACTTTTTCTCAAGAAACGACAAGGAGAGCACCAGGGGGCACCTGACTTTAACCTTTGGCATCCAAACACCCACACACACATGAGCACTCATACACACATGCACACATACCACAGACACGTACAAATACACCCAAAACATTCATATCCCACAAGAGGCTAAGGCAGGAGGATCATGAGTGAAAGGTCAGCTGAGGTTCCATGATGAGGTTGTCCCAAAAACAAAAAAAGGGCCAGAGAGATGGCTCAGCAACTAAGGTGCTTGCTTGCAAAACCTAAAGGCTTGGGTTCGGTTCCCCAGTGCCACAAAGTGGTGCAAGCATCTGGAGTTGGCTTAAAGCAGCTTCGGGGTATCCTGATGTCCCCTTCATGTCCCCCTTCCTTGGCTAACCTGAATGTCACCCAGCCCCGAGGAAGCCGGGCGGTACCTGGAAACCTACAAGGCCTATGAGCAGAAACCTGCCGACCTCCTCATGGAGAAGCTGGAGCAGAACTTCCTCTCTCGGGTGAGCCCACCCTCCCTTCCTCCCCTGAGTATCTGGTCTCTGCAGCTCCTGGGGCCAGGATGAGTTTTGTTTCCGAAGGGGAGTCACCCCTCTCCCAGGCTCTCCTTCCCACCAACTTCCCTCATCCCCTGCCACCAGTGGAGGGGTCATCTCATGGCAAACCTGTCCCCCAAGACTCCCCAGTTCCTGAAGGAAAGCCCAGCTCTCTCTCCCTCTGAGCATTTATTATTCTATCCATTCTGGGGAAGTCCTCTGGATCCCTAGGCTAGCTCAAGCATCCCTGCTTGAGGACCCCAAAGCTAGAACCATCTTGTCCTCCATGGTGACCCCAAGACCACTCAGTGCTCAGTGGATGTTTGGAGGAGCGGACCGAGCTAGCATCCAAAGTTGGACCCCTTGGGAAAGATGCTGAAACCATCCCAAGGAGAGAGAGGAGGGAAATCACTCCTCTGAATTACAAAGTCAGGGTGCTTAGAACTCCAAGTCCTAAAGTTCCTAAGTTTATGTCTGTTAATTAACCAAAGAATTGGCAATCCCGACTAGAATGATTTACTTTTTTATTTTATTTTGATTTTTGGTTTTTCAAGGTAGGGTTTCACTCTAGCCCAGGCTGACCTGGAATTCACTATATAGTCTCAGGGTGGCCTTGAACTCATGGTGATCCTCTTACCTCTGCCTTCCAAGTACTGGGACTTGGGCCACCACACCCAGCTTCAAGTAAGATTTTAAAATATTTATTTGCAAGCAGAGAGAGAAGACAAAAAGAATGGGCATGCCAGAGCCTCCAACCCTACAAAGGAACTCCAGATGCATGGGCCACTTTGTACATTAGGTTTTATGTGGGTACTGAGGAATTGAACCCTGGTCGTTAGGCAGTGCAGGTGAATGCCCTAACCACTGAACCATCTCTTCAGCCCCCAAATAAGGTATTTTTGAATCTGTGCTCAGGGAGAGGTAGGCACACCTCCGCCAGGTATCCCAGCAAGCTGGAGAGAAATCTGTTTGGGTGAGTTGAGTCCAGGGACTGAAGCCGGCTGAGATGTGAGATGTTAGGTGAGGTGGGGGTATGATGGAAGATCCCTCCCTGAAGGGCCCTGCCTAGCCCAAAACTGCTTAATCTCGCCCCTCACAACCAGAACTGGCAAGGCGAGGATGAACACCTAGGCCGCAGGGAGCCGCCCAGCCCTGCCCTCCTACCCTCCTGGCCTTGCTTAGCTCCCAGAAAGCATCTCCCCCTCCTTTGATTTTTGAGACTTGCAATTTAGGCTGGCCGGCCTGGAACTGGGTATGTAGTCCAGGCTGGCTTTAAATTTGCTGCAGCCCTGCGTGGTGACGCTCGCCTTTAATCCCAGCGCTCGGGAGGGGGAGGAGGCAGAGGCAGGAGGATCGCCGTGAGTTCGAGTCCACCCTGAGACTACATAGTGAATTCCAGATCAGCCTGGGCTAGAGTGAGACCCAACCTTGAAAACTTGCTGCAATGCTCTTGCCTGAGAGCTGGAATGACAGGTGGGCACCCCCATGCCTGCCTCCCAAGACAGCACCCTCTTTCTCTCCCTGTCCAGGCCACAGAGTGTCTGACCACCGTGAAGTCAGTCAACAAGACAGACAGCCAGACCCTCCTGGCCACTTTTGGAGTAAGGAGCCCCTTGCCTCCCCACAGGCCCACACCTCCTGGGGCCATCTTGAGCCCCGTACCAGGTGGGGTGGGGTACAGTTTTGTCCACAGCTCCCTCATGCCCACTTCTGTCTTCGCCAGTCCTTGGAACAGCTCATGGCCGCTTCGAGGGAAGACCTGGCCTTGTGTCCCGGCCTCGGCCCTCAGAAGGTAAGAACTCTGGAGAGAAGCGTGGGTTGGGAACAGGTTTGAGAGGACCTCAGATCTCTAGGTTTTAAAGTTCATTTTATTTATTTTTTTGAAGGCCGGGTCTCACGCTAGCCCAGGCTGACCTGAAGCAAACTCGTATAGTCCTAGGCTGGCCTCAAATGCACAACAGCCCTCCTCCATGAGCTTCCCGAGTGCTGGGATTAAGTTGTGTGTCACGATGCTAGGCTGGGGACGTAGCCTGGGCTGAATCCCTAGCTTTGCAGTAATCCCAATACTCTGGAAATAAAGGCAGGGTGAGCAAGAGTTCAAGGTCATCAGACTGGTCTAGAGGGAGACCCTACCTCTGGGAAAAAAAAATTCAAGGTCATCTTCAGATGCATAGCAAGTTCAAGGCCAGACTGGAGAGATGGCTCAGTGGTTAAAGCACTTGCTTGCAAAGCCCACAAGCCTGGACTCAGTTTCCTGGGAACCATGTAAAGCCAGATGCATATTAGGCATGCTTCTGGCGTGTTCACAGCTGCAAGAGTCCTGGCACACCTATTCTCTCTCTCAGGAAAGCCTAAGGTCAGCAGGGGCTACATGAGACATTGCCTCAAAAAAAATCAAATCCCGGAGCTGGGGAGGGAGACAGGCAGATCCTATGGGGCTTCCTGCGTGGCCAGTCTAGCCTAAGCTAGCTCCAGGCCCAAGAGACAACTTAAGGAACACCGGGGTCCCCCTCTGGCCCCACGTGCATCCACTTACACACGTGCACACACATACGCAAATAAACACATTCCTTAAAAAAAAAATTTTTTTTTTGTAAGGTAGGGTCCCACTCTAGCCCAGGCTGACCTGGAATTCACTATGTAGTCTCAGGGTGGCCTTGAACTCACGGCAGTCCTCCTACCTCTGCCTCCCGAGTGCTAGGATTAAAAGCATGTGCCACCAAGCCCTGCCTTTAAGCTTCTATATTTTTACTTTCGAGAATGTGAGCATGGGGGTACCAGAGCCTTTTGATGGTAAATGAACTTGACTCATGGGGCACTTTGCACATCTGGCTTTCTGTGAGTCCTGGGGAGTCTAACCCAGGCTAACGGGCTTTGCAAGCAAGCCCCTTTAAGCACTGAGCAATCTCCCAAGTTCTCTCTTTTTTTTTTCCAAGGTAGGGTCTCATGCTAGGCTGGCCTCAAACTCACAGCGATCCTCCTCCTACTTCTGTCTCCTGAGTGCTGGGATTAAAGGCGTGCGCCACCACGCCTGGCTTCTTTTTTTCTCCAAGACAGTGAGTTTTTTTTTTTGGTTTTTCGAGGTAGGGTCTCACTCTAGTCCAGGCTGACCTGGAATTCACTCTGTAGTCTCAGGCTGGCCTTGAACTCACGGCAATTCTCCTACCTCTGCCTCCCGAGTGCTGGGATTAAAGGCGTGTGCCACCACACCCGGTTTCCAAGACAGTGAGTTTTAAAGTTTTGAAAGGCTCACTTATATCTGCCCCTCTTATACATGGGGAAACTGAGACTCACGGGTGGGCAGACCCGCCCTCAAGGCCAGTCTAGCGCCCCAAAGCCTCTCCAAGCTTGAAGAGAAAAAAGAAGCCAAACCTCCGCTCTAGCAAACACACGCTGCTTTAATGATGGACTGATTTCTCTCTCTGCTCCCAGGCCCGAAGGCTCTTTGACGTCCTGCACGAGCCCTTCCTGAAAGTGCCCCGATGACCCGCGGCCTTTGAAGCCCTGATGTTCAAATAAAGTGTTTCCCAGGCCAAGGCTTTTGCAGAGGGAGGCTTGGCTGGCAGGGGAGGGGCTCATCGCTGTAGTCACTTTCAGAGGGACCTTCAGCCCCTTTACCTCCCTCAGTTTCCCCAGGGGACACGACATGACCTGCAAGCGGTCTCCTGCCTTTTCACCTTGTGGCTTTATGTGGTCCTGGTGAATCAAACCCTGGTCGTTAGGCTTTGCAGGCGAGCGCTTTAACTGTAGAGCCTTCTCTCCAGTCCCTTAGACGTCCTCTTGCGGCTGGTCCAGAGACTCCATCACCCCACCGTCATCTGAGTGCTTTTTCTTCTTCTTCTTCTTCTTTCTCCCCACATCCGTTTCTAGAGCCCCCCAGGCTGTGCCCACCTCCACAGCCTGGTGCTGATTCTCTACCTCCTGAGTGGCCGAGGCCTCGGGCACATGCCTCTTCTTTCTCTTCTTCCTGGAAGGGGGTGACCTCAGCGCCAAGGCTGCTGCAGGCCCCGTGGCAGGAGGGCTGCCTCCGAAGGCACAAAAACGAGGTCTCAGGCCGGCGGGGATCTGTGGCGGGAGACTAGCTGGAATGACCTGCAGAGGGGCCCCTGAAGATTCTTGGGGACCCTCGATGATCCTTAGACGGCCACGAGCAGCCAGGGCACAGGCGAGTCCACCCCCTGCCTCCCCCGAGGCAGCCAGCAGGGTGGCTTCTCCAGCCTGGGGACCACTGCAGCTGAGCACCCGGTAGCGGTGTTTCTTGCCCTCCAGTTTGCCCTTCACGATCCGGGAGCCAGAGAGAGGGACGCTGCGTCCATTGAGGCTGGGGGAGAGAAGGAAAGAGCAGAGGTTTTGTCAGGGAAGCTCCCGTCAAGGTAGTGTGAGGCCCTCGTTAGACGCCAACCAGCCAACCAGTCTTTGTTTCTTTTCTTTTTGGCGTAGGCTCTCGCTCTAGCCCAGGCTGACCTGGAATTCACGATATAGTCACAGGCTGGCCTCAAACTCACGATAATCCTCCTACCTCTGCCTCCCGAGTGCTGGGATTTAAAGTGTGCACCACCACGCCCAACCTCATGCTGTACTGGGGAACTGAACCCAGGTCCTTGGGCTTTGCAGGCAAGTTCCTTAACCGCTGAGCCATCTCTCCAGCCTTCCAATGAGTTGAGTGTTGCTTGCATGAATGGTGGGGGGGGGGGTTATTTACCCAAGCATGAACAATTGTCCAGTGTGGGGGCTGGGGAGAAAAAGCACCTGGCATAGGAGCATGAGGACCCGAGTACCATCCCCAGCCACCTACATCAAAAGCCAGGTGTGGGCAAACCCAGTCAAAGGGGCAGAAACCGGCGGATGGACGGGGCTCATGGTCAGCAGGTACGATGAGAGACTCCATCTTAAGGAAACGACACGGAAGAGCGATGGATGAGAACACCTGAGGTCCTGTGGCTGCCACACCACCTAAGAGATGGACTTTCCCTCCTGGCAACTGTTACTGCCAAGAGCTAATCATGGATGGGTGGATGGGGCCTCTGCAGCCCCTCCCCCTGCGTGTTCTTTTTTCTTTTCTTTCTTTTTTTTTTTTGTTTTTTGAGGTAGGGTCTCACTTTAGCCCAGGCTGACCTGGAATTCACTATGTAGTCCCAGTGTGGCCTTGAGCTCATGGTGATCCTCCTACCTCTGCCTCCTGAGTGCTGGGATTAAAGGCGTGAGCCACCACACCCGGCTTTTTTTTTTTCTTGAGACAAGAGTCTAGTGTAGCTAGCCAAGGCCTACCTGGAACTCCACAATTCTCTTAAATACTAGGGTTAGACTGCTGGGTCCACAACCAACCCAGCTGGCTAAATAATGTGCAAGGGGGAAAAAAATGTCCAGGCATAGTGGTGCACACCTGTATGTAATCCTTTAATCCCAGCACTGAGGAGGTAGAGGTAGGAGGATCGCCGTGAGTTCCAGGCCAGCCTGAGACTACATAGTGATTTCCAGGTCAGCCTGGGCTAGAGGGAGACCCTACTTTGAAAAACCAATAATAATAACAATAACAAAAATACTCTTTTAAACTTGTTAAAGGTGCTTGCTTGCAGAGCCTTGCAGCCTGAGACCCTGACACACATGCAAATAAACAATTTTGTAAATCCCCAGCATTTCTGGGTGCTTCTGAAATACCTCTAAAATTCTACATCCGGCCCATAAGAGGGTCTCTTCAGGAAGTGGGGTGGGGACCACTCACCACTGTGGGGCAAAGTCCGCGGGGGCTTGGATCAGCCACAGCTCTGTATCTGGGTGTGCCAGCGTCTCCACGGAGAGTCGAGGGGGCTCGGAGGCTGGGGGCATCGCGGTGAAGTTGGGGGGACAGGAGAAGCGAGCGGCACCTGCGGCAGGAGGCGAACACGGGGATTTCAGATGGCCGCTCAAGGGCTCCGTGGGTCCCCACGAGTGTTCGCGGCACTCCCCACACCCAGGGACCCCGGTCGCTGGAGACCCGGTTTTGCATCGGAGCCCCCTCCCCGGATGCTCCTTTCTCCTCCCGCCGCCCTCGCCGTGCACCCCGAGCGCACGCAGGCTCACCCGGAGTCTGGATCCCCTCCATCTCCCGAGACCCGCCGCACGCACACGGAGCGGCCCCGGCCACGCAGGGCCCGCCGTACCACGTGAACCCCCCTCGGGGTGGGGCCCTAGTCGGAAGAGTCCAAATGGCGTGAGGGCACGGGGGTATCTCCGGGCACCTAGTCCCTCTTATACCCGATTTGGGGCAATACTCCACTTCGAGAAACCACAAAACAGTAAGAAGACGCTTTATAAAATTATGCGATACAAAAATTAATTTTCTGTTTTAACGGAGGCAAAATTTTTCCAAGTCTCAAATTGTCTTCCCCCACAGAGTCTCACACATGGTTTCTCCCAACACCCTCTTAAAGGGGCAGGCACGTCGCTAGAAACTAACTCTTAAAGAGACAGGAAGATCGATTGGGCAGTTCTTACCGAAGCAGGTAAGAATCCTGGTTTGGCAAGAAAGTACGCTTTCAAAATTAAAATCCCTCTTGGAAAGGTCCAGATGCCACGGAAATTCAGGTCTCGAGTGGGAGGGAGCGTTAGGAAAATCGAGGAATGGAGGTCATCCCCGCGTTTATATTGGGGGGGGGGGCCCGCGGAGGAGCGGGAAATGTAGGGGCGTGGCCTGTGAAATAGGGGCGGAGCCTCAGACCCTGGGGCTGAACGCGCGGGGATCCGGGGCGATTCCGGGGATCCAATGAGACCGGCGTCTGTCCTCGTGGTCCCAGTGTCGTGCGTGGGGAGGATTGATTCCCTTTGGCTTAGAGAGAGGGAGAGGGGACAGACAGACGTCTGTAGATCATCGCTGATGCCCTCCCTCCCTGCCTCGGGGCCCGTGTAAACAGTGGCACGTGGACCCGGGATTTGGGGGACGCGCCCACGCCCCTTCCCACCGGGATTTGCACCGCGTGGGGTGTCGGGTGGAGCCGCGGGACGGCGGCTAGACAGGAGTGACCCGACCGCATTCCTGGCCGGTGTGTCAGCGCCGCACCCCGCCCCCCCCTCTGCGGTGATTTCTGATCCTACTCCAAAATTGGGGTGCCTCCTCCTCCTCTGCGGCTTTGCAGAAAGCAGGGAGGGTCAAGGACACGAGGGAGGGTTTCCCTGTGTCAGGGATCTCCAGGTTGTCCTTTTCCCCCATTCCCCACCCCGCGCGTGGGCGAGAGATTGGGGGGCCGCCCTTGCGGCCTCCGAAACTACAATTCCCAAGAGGCTCGGAGGCTGAGAGGCGCCGGACGTCAGTGAAGAGTGCTCATGGGAATTGTAGTCCAACTAGGACATTTTGCTCTGTTATTGGGATATACAGTAAAAGAACTCACAGACAGGGGAGACTGAGCTCTGTTCTCGCCCTAGGTGAGGGGCATGTGAGTTTCTCCCAGCCTCTTGTAGATGTGGTCCAAATCTTCACCCAGGAAAGGGAAAAACAGCCTGGAGGGATGGGGAAAGTCTCTGAATTGAGTTTTCTTTTTTATTTTTCTTTTGGTTTTTCTAGGTGGTGGTGGGGGGTCTTACTTTAGGCCAGGCATACCTGGAATTCACTCTGTAGTCCTACCTCTGCTTCCCGAGTACTGCTATTTAAATTTTTTTTTCTTTTCTTAAAATATTTTATTTATTCATTTTCAAGCAGAGAAAGAGAGAAAGGAGAGAGAGAGAGAGAACCAGGGCCACCACCTTGTGGGTCTGGCATATGTGGGTCCTGGGGAATTGAACCCTGGGCCTTAGGCACTGGAGGCAAGTGCCTTGACCGCTGAGCCATCTCTCCAGCCCTCTTTTTTTTTTTTTTTTTTTTAAGGCAGGGATTCACTCTAGTCTAGGCTAACCTGGAAGGCACTCTGTAGTCCAAACTGATCACAAACTCACAGTGATCCTCCTGCCTCAGCCTCCCCGGTGCTGGGATTAAAGGTGTGCACACGACTGGCCAGGACTAGGTTTTCTGCATCCATACATTGGTGAGAGTCTGGATGCTTTTAGGGGATATCACCTGTACAGGTCACCCTTGGCTCCTGAGCCTTGCTCTTTCCTTCTGTGAAATGGACTAGGAGAGCATCCCGATGGGACTGTTTGATCCCTCGGGAGACTACAAATCCCAAGGTGCTCGAGGTGACCTTAGCTCTCCCACCCTGGCCGGTCCCGCCTCCCTGCAGTCGGTGTCACGTCGTCTAACCTGTTCCCCAGCGCCTGCCCCGCCCCGTCCTCCGCTCCCCGCAGCCGGAGCCGGAGCCGGAGGAAGCCCCCCGGTGCCAGGATCAGCCCAGGACCCGTGAGTTCCACCCTCCTGGGATCCAGAGGCCTTGGAGGATCCAGACAGTGGGTCCCTGGGAGGACTGAGAGCTTAACTCAGACACCGGATCCCTGGGCAGAATATAGGGTGTCCCCTTAGAAAGAGAGGGAGGGCTTGAGTGAGTGCCTGATGAACTGGGGGGCTTGGATGCCTGAGTCCTTGGAATGAAAGGCTTGGACACCTTGGTCCTTGGGGAGGCATCTTGGAGCTGAGATTTCTTGAGTCCTTGGAAGTCTCTTGGAAGTGTGAGTTCTCTATGTATTATTTTGGGGTTCATCATCTTGGGCAGACATGGGAGATGCTGACGGTGGGGTTCTGGGATGGATGGTTTCCTCTGCCTCTCCCAAGCTGCCTTCTCCACCCACCGAGCCTTTAGGTCTCTGGGCAAAATTACTAGTGGAGGGAAATGTCTTTGAGATTTGTATTTGACAAGCCCCGTGGGTCTCCCCTGGGACTGTGTCCCTGGGCTCCTTCTCACGTTCTGGCTTTGAGGTGGGGGCAGGGGAGTGAGCAATCCGGGGCAGGTCTCCAATCTTTCCTGTGCCGCTGAGCGAACCCCAACATATCATTAACCAGGGCGTCAGACTTGCCAAACTAGGGGGACATCTGCTCCAGGGCGCCAACTGGTGGAGAGGCCCCTGCTGTCCCATTGAAGTGGGAAATCTTTGGAACTTGGGGAGATCATTCTTTTAGAGCCCAAGGCCGAATTCCAGAACCCCTGGGTTGGAAGTGGGAGGCTTGCGTGGCCCGTATACTTCTGCATGGCACAGGAAAGAAGGGGTAAACTGAGGCAGATGGACCCTATAGGCAGCTGAATTGGGGGTGAGGGTTTGGCTTCTTCCCTCTGTTGCAAATTTTTTTTTTGCTGATCTTTCCCACTCTCCAGGGCTTCTTTCCCTGACCCAGGGGTGAGAAAGGCCACTTCCACTCCTAGCTGTCTGACCTGAGGTATTGTGGGAGATAAGACCGAAGTAGAGCTAATTCTGGGAGTGTCTGTCTGTCCTTGAGGCTGGGGGAGGGCAGGGGCAGGCAGTCACCTCGCTCTGTCTCTCCTCCTCTCCCTGCTATCTTGAAGGGGGGATTAGGAAGGTAGAGCTGAGGATCTGAGAGGTGTTTGTGAATGTCTGGGCTTGAAGGACAAATGGTGACAAGCTTAAATGAAATTAAAAATAATAACTGTGTAGCCAGGCGTGGTGGCGCACGCCTTTAATCCCAGCACTGGAGGCAGAGGTAGGAGGATTGCTGTGAGTTCGAGGCCAGACTGAGACTCCATAGTGAATTCCAGGTCAGCCTGGGCTACATCGAGATCCTACCTCGAAAAACCAAAATAATAATAATAATAATAATAATAATAATAATAATAATAACTGTGGCTGCCAATACCGTGTCATCCAGGGCAGCTGTGACAGGTATTCAGGATGGATCTCGCTGTCCAGAAATGGCATGAGCAGGTGCCCAAAAGTAGCAACTAAGAGTTCCACATTTAATGGAGTTTGCTAACCCCAAGGAAGGATGCCTCCCTAGCAATGGGGAAACTGAGGTTGCATGGGGACACCACCCACACCCTGAGATCTTGCCAGTTTCTGTCTGGAATCTTCCAGGGCTTCTTCCCTGACCGTAGTCCTTAAATTCACCGGGA
>PVHP010037172.1:0-17527 GCA_004024765.1 Zapus hudsonius
CATTATGGACAATAAAAAAAAAGAAGAAGAAGGACTAGAGTGAAAGAAGTGGGGGCTTAATGGGGGGGGGCAAGGAGAAGGGGGACAAAGGAATGTAGTGTTAGTACATTATGTAAATTTTTAATAAAGGGTTTTTTATATAAAAATAAAGTCATTGGCTGGTGAGATGGCTTAGCAGTTAAGGCCTTTGCCTTAATAGCCAAAGGACTAGAGTTTGATTCCTCAGTACCCTCACACAGAAAGATGATATTCGTTGCAGTGGTTAGAGGCCCTGGTGCACCTACTCTCTCTCTCTCTCTCTCTCTCTCTCTCTCTCTCTCTCTCTCTCTCTGTCTGTCTACCTCTCTCTTTCACTCTCTCTCAAATTAATAAAATATTTAAAAAAATAAAGTCACAATAATAAAAGTTGCTTTCTCATATCTATAAGAGATTATAATAGAGGTGGGCGGAGCAACATGGCCGACGAGTAGCAGCCTAGCCAGTACACTCTGTGTACAGGTTTGAGTTTCCAGCTGGGATCCAGACTCAGGACCACAGCCTGCCCAAACCCAAGGCACAACCCCCCCCCAGCTCCTGCACCAGCCTAGAAGGGGTTCCCCAGCTGCTCTATCAAATAGGAAGCTTGACTTGTGTGGAGTTTAAAAGAATTTCCATACGATAAATATGTGTGTCTCTGTTTTCTTCATGAGATAGTAATTTACAACTTATGTGGTGGTTTGAATCAGATGTCCCCCTTAAAATCGTGTTTTCAATGCTTGGCTCCCAGTTGATGGCAACTTGGGAGATGGAGCCTTGATGAAGGAGGTGTGTTTCTGGAGGTGGACCTTGAGGTTTATGACCCCTAGCTTGCCAGTGTTAGTTCAGCTCACTCTCCTGTTACTGTTGTCCACTGGATGTGGCTGGCAAGGAAGTGAGGTCCAGCCTCTGCTCATGTCATGCTTTCGTCTGCCATCATGAAGCTTCCACTAGAGACAATAAAACAAAATAAAAAATTTCCTCCCATCAGCTGCTTTTAGTCGGATGCTTTATTCCATCAACGGGAAGGTAACTACAACACCATATGAAAGAGGGAAGGTCACAGGGGTAGACATATAGAATAGTCCTTGTGAATAGGAAGCAGAGAAAGAAGCTGCTAGATAGATCTGAGGAAAACCTAGAGGATGTTGGTCCTCACAAACCAAGTCCCTTCAGAGGAAGGGCTATTGGTTGAATGTGGCTAAGAAGCCAAGAAATGAAAGTTCTTGTTAGTTTATACACTGCCAACTAAAATCCCTATTTTTCATACATACACAAACAACCTCAAGGTCTAGAGTCAAGGTGTATCTTGCCCAGTCTGATGAAGGTTGGATTGCTTACCTTTAAGCAGTGACTGGGAAATCATACAGCTCTATTATCTATCATTGTATGGTTCCCTTGGCAAAGATGAAGACAATGTGGGGAAAGTTACAACTCATCTTAATCACCTCATCCTAGAAGTGACACGTGGGACTGCTATTTAAGTTCCACTGTCAGAGTCATTCATTCCATGGTGAACTGAACTTCAACGGGAGGGTTGGGAAATACAAAAAGCAAAGACATTCTGGTAAGCATTAACAATCTCTCCATATCTCTGCTTTACCTTTAGGCTGGTGAAATTGAGATCCAATACAGGATCTTGAATTTCTAACCGCTAGATTTTAAAGTATTAGATTCACCCTATAACTCCAACTACACAAGACCTGGACTCTGATCCTATAATTTCCATTTGCTCCCTGGCAGGAAGTTATTTAGGTGGGTCAGCATTCATTCTATAGCCTACTCCACAGTACAAAACTTCTAGCTGAACAGAACCTTAGATCATGCCTCCACAGGTTGTCCTGCAAGCTGGTTTCCATCTGCCCATCAATGGCCTCTGGTTCTGTTCAACCAGAGACAGGTCACCAGTTAAATTAGTATCTATAAATAGCATATGGGAGAAAGAACAAAGTTGTCCCCTAACCTCAAGTTAAGATCTCTCTTGAAATGAAATTGGAAAAAATATGTATAAAAATTGAGACTGGTTTTTGTACGGAAAAAAGTATGGGAAAGTTAGAATAGGTGCTCTACAGTTAGATAAAAATAAGTTAATGTTGTTGCACAATAGAGTAATTATTAATATAATATTTTTTTCTAAAGCTGGAGAGCCCAAAGTTGTAGCTTTCTTCAACCTGGCAGAATCCTCACACCTTCCCTGCTAGGAATATGTGCTGTGCATATGCTGGGTTGAGGAAAACATCGAGGAATCACTCCCACCCATTGTGGGGAGCTGCTTATTGTGCCTTAACTGCATCAAGGTTATTTTGAAGGTCTCTGCCATTTTTTCTACTAACCAGAGCCAAGTTTTCTATTTTCCCCCTTTAGTTTTCCTTCTCCCACTGGTTAAGCTCTTTCCTAGAAATCACATTACCTCTCCATGCAGTCAGGTGGCTTAGCAACCCAGCTATGCAGTTCCTACACAAATGTCCACGTATTTCCTCCTTCGAGAAGGTTTATAAGCTTCTGCCTGAGCTCCAATAAAGTGAGACTTGATCAGAATTTTGTCTTGTCTCCATTCTTCGTGTCTCTTGTCCCTTCCATTCTCACTCCCTCCCTTAGGGTCTTCGTTGACTGACCCTCAGGCCGGGTCCACCCATGTCTTCCTCATCCTTATTCTAGGGTGTCTTTCCACTGTGTGTTAATTGAAGTGCTATTAGACATGTACAGCAGGCCTGGTTGAGTCCAAGAAGTCATTTTTTCCACTTCATACCTGTCATGGTTTGATCCAGGTGTCCCCCACAAACAAATGAACGTGTTCTGATAGATCGATCCTCAGCTGATGGCAGTTTGGGTTTTACAACCTTGATGAAGCTGTGTTGTTGGAGGTGGGCTTATGGGGTTATAAGCCAGCTTCCCCTTGCCAGTGTTTGGCACACCTTCCTGCCATTGTTTCCAGTGCTGTGGCAGAGGTGACGTCCACCCCTCTGCTCATGCCATCGTTTTCCCTGCCAGGATGGAGTCTCCCCTTGAGTCCGTAAGCCTAATAAACCCATTCCTCCACAAACCACTTTTGCTTGGGTTCTTTCTGTGCAGCAACTAGAAAGCTGACCGCAACAATACCCTTCCCTGTGTTATCCAGCAACATGAGCCCTTCTAGCTTCAAGCCAATGACTACTACAATCATTGAACTTACGTTTCTAGTGCTTATCATACATTCTTAGGAGGCTGCTTCCCTTTGTTGTTCTTTCTGATTATCTTGTCATAATGTGACAGTCTAATCTGAACACCACTTTTGTCAATGGGAAGACTGCTTAGGGACTGAGGATCAGGCAGGTGCCCATTGAAGGGGCTGCCAAGAATCCACTGGCCATCCCTGTTCTGTATGCATGGTCTTCCTGTCACTATCTCTCTGTGTCACCCACCCCTCATTACTGCCAACTGTGTTGTTGCTATTTGGGCACATTTTGTCCCCTAAACTCTCATCTAAGATTCTGATCCATATGCATTAGAGTAACTAAATATTCCCTTGTAATAGTTTTTGACTTCATCTGCCTTTTATCTAATCTTTCCTCCACTCTTTGCTTATCCTTGCAAACAACCTTGTGGCATCTGAGGCCAGTGACTCTTCTCACCTGAGGAAATGTGAATGGAAGTGAAATCCTACAGTTCTATGCTGGCATTTTAAAAGAGCCAGCCCACCTTGATATCCTTTCTTTAGGTGGTCTAGCTCTCAAAGGAATTGTGTAGAGCCATGCTCCTTGCTTTCCCCTCTGTACATGTGATGACATCATGCCATTTTGTTTCAGCTTAGACAAATCTATCCTGATTGATGATGACATTGTTCAGGAAGTCTGTCTTGTAGGTAACAACTTTCTCATACTACATAATGTACATAACTGGAAAAATCCATGTTTTCGTTCTGTGAACAGTAGTATATGATATGATGGTCAACCTAAGTGTGGAGTCTAGGGTCAGAGGCAGTTTGAATCTTGACAACACCATTTATTAGCTTTGTGATGTTGAGCAAGTCAATAATTTCTCTGAGCTTTGTAAAATAAGGATGAGAATAATACCTACAAAGGAAATTGTGGAGATAAAATAAGTTAAAACAATGGTGGCTGGAGTGCAGAAAGTGTTTGCTAGGAGACTCCACATGTAAAAAGGATCTTCTTCATGCTTCTAGAAAGGGTGAATGTGGCACTTGCCTGAATTTATTATAATCGCTTACTCTGGAGAATAACTATGGCCACAGAAAGAGGAAACACTCCCATGGAGGAGAAAGGGAAGGCGAGGATATGAGTTTCATATTAAAGTGTGAGGAATGTTGATAATCTGACACGTACAAGCTCCATTACTGTAGAATGTTGGGGTTGGATGCCTCTGAGAGCCCAAGGAGGCACACCCTGGCCTATTCTCAAGATGGCGCCTGGCAGTTTGCCAAAATAGGCTTTATTTATCAACAAGTTTCAGGAAGTAATCCTGATTGGCCATTGCACATCATGCTCACCGCATGCACTCTGCATGCTTTAGGTTCTTACCAAGACTGACCATGTACCTGCCACGTGAACAGCTCCCTGATTGGCTAAGGAGCTCTATATATACTGTATCATTTTTGCAATAAAGAGAGAATATTCTTACACCCATAAGGACTATGCGTGTGTGATCATTGCCTCCGCGGCAGTGATAGTAGAACAACATACATTTTGTAATTATGTCCACGAATTCTTTGTTTTTAGTTACCTAAAAGAAAAATATTAGGCTTAATCATGGACAAGTTATAAATAATTTCAAAAACATCCTCCCTTCTGACATGGAAAATGAGCAGCTGTTCCACATTTGTTGTCTTAGTTTGATGTAGATACATATTCAGTAACTCCACATGATAAACAATTTTCAGGTATTTGTCTGATTCTTATCTTTGCTGATATTATGGGCAGTATAGTAAGCTTGTGCATATATTTTAAGTAAGCATAAACATATTGTCATTTTAAAGATTGATGTGATTTATAATTTAATTTCCCTTATTTTTAAAAGAGATACACAACTAATAATTGGCATCTCATTACTGAGATTTTAATGTTTGATTCTTTATTGCCTTTATGAAAAGAACAATGAGAGAATACATGAACATAATCGTGTTTTAATCGTTGGATACCGGTACTTCATTTTATTCTTTTCTTTTATTTTAATTAATACATAATATTTATATGTATTTGGGGGTAGCATGTGATATATTTTGTTGCATATCTACAACGTATAGCTTTTAAATCAAGGTAGCTGACATATCTAGTACCTCAAGCTTTGATTTCTTTGTGGTAAGAACATTCATGGTCCTCTCCATTTTAGTATTTAATTTGTTCATTTTAGTTCATTGCACTGGGATATAAGAAATGAAACTCATTTTTGCTAATTATATTTTTTTGCACTCGTTAACTAAGTTTTCCTTTTCTCTTACCCTTGAAAGCCTCCGATAATCATGCTATTTTCTACTTCTGTCTGGTCAAGGTTTTAGCTTCTATCTGAATGAGATCACAGCCTTTTTGTTTCTGGCTTATTGCACTTAACATGTTTTCCAGGCAACCATGTTTTTTTAATGGCAGAATTTTATTTTGTATAGCTGAATGGTATTCTGTTCTCTCTCTATCTCTTTATGTGTTTGATTCCATATTGTGACAACTGTGGATAGTGCTACAATAAACATAGGAATATATGTGTCTCTTCAACTTGATCTCTTCATTTTCTTTGGATCTACAACCAGTAGTGTATGGTAGCTGGACCATACTGTTTATAGTTTTTAAAGGAATTTCCATGCTATGTCCCATGACAGTACTAAATGACATCCCCAACTGAAGTGTAGGAGGGCTCTGCTTTCTCTCATTCTCTCAAGCATTTGCTGTTTGATTCACTGACTGACTGATTGATTGACAATAGCTGTCCTAACTGGCGGGAAAACATATTAGTAAAATTGAGTGTTTTATATACTTGTGGATATTTGTAAACTTTTTGAGTAATATTCACTCAGATTCAGATAATTTTTCCATTTTTAATTAGATCCTTTTGTTGTTGCATTGTCTGATTTCCTTGCATATTCTGAATATTAACTTTTTGTGAGATGGAAGAATTATCATGCAATTAAATGTGAACATTGGGAGATGGCAGAAGACAAAATACATTTTAGTCCTTTGTGTGTGATGATGGTTCATGTATGTATGTATGCATGTATGTATGTATGGTCACAGTGGTTTATCCATGCATTCAGAATTTACTGAGAGAGATATCCACATACTTCTTTTACACATGAAGAATACACACAAGTACTGTGGAAGTGACCTGTCATGTGTGCTCAGTTGGTATCACAGCCCAAGCACATTTTTACTACCCTGGTTTCTGAGTTTTTTACTGTTTCATATGCATTGATTTCATTCTCTCTTACAGAGATGATAGCTGCATGGCATTATCAGAATATTTCTGAATACTTGTTAATTGGGTTGGAGAATACCAACAAATGCAATGGATTCTTGGATGCAGGGGAACACCAAGTCCCTCCATCAGCATTTCCCAGTCTTCTAGGTGGCCAAGCATGAGTGGTAGGAAAGCAAGCTCCAGTATCAGACAACACTGGGCAATATGCCTCTTCTACCTTTTACTTCCTACCTTGCGAGTTTAGGGAATTTTACTGCTTCAGGTTGACTTCTGGTTGCACAATAAGTACTAGAAATCAGAGTTAAATGAAAGAACAAGTTTTGTGGTTTGAATGTACAGTGCCCCCCATATCATGATGTGTTTGTGATTAAGCCACATACTTGATCCTCAGCTGGTGTAGCCTCATTGGAGGATGTGTGTCACTAGAGGTCAGGCCTGGGGATTTTATAATCTAGTCCCCTTTGCCAGAGTAAACTAACTCCTTCTTCTTCCTCCCTGCTGATGTGCGAGGATGGGAGCAAGCCTCTTGCTCTTATTATGCTGTCTCAGCCATGGTGAAGCTTCCCGTTGAAGCTATATGTCAGAAATAAACCCTTTCCTCCCATAAGCTCCTTCTGGTTGGGTGCCTTGCTTGTGTCAGCAATGAGAAGGTAACTGCTACCTATGTTCAAAGTATACATTGAGTAGTACGGGAAAGGGCACCCAGTGATCAGAATCAGCCGAAATCACCAGTATGACTCTGTGTGTGTTTGGAAACTATTTTTCTCCCCTTGCTTATATGATGTTACCTGTCGCCCAGCTGGAGGCAGTATGTACAGCAAGATGTGCAATTGATCTTGAAACAGATCATTGTCAAGGAAAACAGTGATTATAGGCCAAAGAGTTCAGGAAGAGACATGTATGTTTTCATTTTACACTATAAAATGTTGGGTGGTATGTTTGACATATCTGTGATGATTGATAATGTTTGTCAATTTGTCAAGAACTAGAATCACCTGGGTGGGATTATTTATATAAACCTAGCCCCTGAACAAGTCTGTGAGAGATTCACTTGAATAGGTGAAATGAAATAGGAAAATCTACCTCAATCGTGAGCAGCAGAAGTCTATGGGCTGGGATCCTAGACTATATAAACAGGAGAGAGCTTGCTCAGCAGCAGCTTTCAAGGCTCTCTGCTTTCTAACGGTGAACCTACTTTAAGCTCCTGCCACTGTGCTTTCTTCATCTTGATGAACTGTGACCTGAAACTATGAACTGAAATAAACTCTTCCTCCCTTGAACTGATTTTTAATTGAGTATTTTGTCCCAGCAATGTGAAAGTAGATAATGCAATAGTAAAAAAATGAATTCTCCTATTTTCCTGCTTTTCTAGATAAGACATATTTGAGATGGCTACTATTCAGACCCTAGATGCAGAATCTTCACAGATCAATGAGTAGTGTACTGGTTTTATCAATGAAGATTTAATGATGGTAGAGGAAAGGAACTCATTTGTGAATTGCTCAGTGTCATTACTCCATGCTTGGTTTGAATTGAACTTACCCCAAATCAGTATGTTGGCTTCATTCTTCATGATTTGGTCAAAGAATGCTACTTCAGCTAGTAGGAAGGACCAGTTCACTAGGGCAGGCACCAATGGAACCACGGTGGCAATTATCACCTGGGATGTTACAGTGTGAGTTCTAGAGCTCCTTGAGGTATCTGTCCCACTCTATATGAGAGATAGAAGGTTAGAGAAATGTCCTAAAAGGGGAAACCATGAACCAGAACTTCGGTGCCAATTAGAGCTTAGAATGCATAGCAGTACCAGTCTTGGTTGATCCCAAACCTCATAAGAGGTCTTAATTGCATAGACCAGAAAAACAGAACAAATTTTGATATAGACAGAAGATTACAGATAGGTAGGAAGATAGATAAATAGATAGATAGACAGACATATAGATAGATACAGATAGATAGATAGATAGATAGATAGATAGATAGATAGATAGATAGATGATAGATAGATACAGGTGGTATGTTAATTTGCTCATGTGATTGTAGAAGCCAAGAAGCCCACAGCAAGCCACATGCAAGAGCCAGGAACACATAATTCATTATATGTTCGAAATTTTGAGATCCAGCTGGAGAGATGGCTCAGCAGTTAGAGCTCTTGCCTTCAATGCCTAGTGACCCAGGTCTCTTTTCCCAGTGCCCACATAAAGCTAGATGCACAAAGTGGTACATGCTTCTGAAATTTGTGTGCAGTGGTAGGAGGTGCTGATGCACCTCTCTCTCTCTCTTTCTCTCTCTCTCTCTCTCTTTCTCTTTCCTTGCAAATAAATAAAATATTTTAAAAGACCTTGAGGACAAGAGACAATAAATGTTCCCATACCCAGAGTGGGGAAAATTGCCTTTCCTCCACCTCTTTGTTCATGTGGGCCCTCAGTGGAATGTGTAATGCCTGCCCACATTGGTAAGTGGGTCTTCCTTACTCAGTCTACTGATTTGAATTCTAGCATCTTCTAAAACACTCTCACAGACATATCTAGAAATAATATTTTACTAGCTATTAGGGTGTCCCTTAACCCATACATATTGGCCTATAAAAGCAACCAACAGAAACTATCAAAGAAGGCATTCCCAAAGTGCAATATTATAGTTACCTCTACATTCCTGGGACTAAAACATCTGGCCAAAAGCAGCTGATGGGAGGAAAGGGTTTATTTTGGCTTACAGTCTCAAAGGGAAAGCTTTTTCATGATAGGAAAAGAATTTCAGAGGAGAGGTTGGGCATCCTACCTTGCCATATCAGCTGGGGGGAGACAAGCACCTTAACCACTGACCCATCTCTGCAGCTCATATCAACTGGGAGGAAGCAGCAAGGGAGTGAACTGAGCTGAATTGGATATAACTCTCCTAAGCCTTCCCTGGGCCCCAGGGACACAGCTCTTTCAGCAAGGCTCCACATCCCAAATTGCCGGCAGCTGGGAACCAAGTATTCTAAACACATGAGACTATGGGGGACATTTGACATTCAAACCACCACATGCAAGAACTCTTAAGCTTATGGTGTTGCAGGAGTCTGCACCAAAGAACAATGCCACGTATATAACTGATTTTCTTGCCAGTTCTGGAAAAGTTCAGTTAAGAACTCAACATCCATGGCTATTATTATCATCATCATCATCATCATCATCATCATCATCTAATCATAATAACCACATCCACAAAATTGTTGTTTCCATGGGAAACACTAAGAGGTTTTTATGATCATTTATATTGTCAACTTGATAAGCCCTAGAGTCACCTGGGTGGGTTAATTATGGTGGGAGAAGCCAGGAGAGCTGGAGGAGCACGAGCTTCAATTGCTCTCTGCTGCCTCCCTGTGGACTTCATGCTCCTGATGAATGGCACCCATGATTGACTATAACCTGGAACTGTAAACTGAAATAAAACCTTCCTTCCCTAAGTTGCTACTGGTCAGGTATTTTGTCTCAGCAACAAGAAAGTCACTAGCACAATATCCCAACAACTGAAGAAATGAGGTGTTTAATAGGTGAATTTAAAGAACAAATTCAAGGTTTAAGTTGATGTTGGATTGAACCTGGGCATTTATCTCCATGCCCTCTCACTAAATCAAAAAAGAACTTTCCTTTGAGGCATTAACTCAACAGGACAAAGAGAATTGGTGAATAGCCAAAAAAAAATCCCTCTCAGAAGCTATAAAGCAGATGGCCAAATGGTGGATGGCTTATAAGACTTGAGAAAGCAGAATTCTAAGTGGTGAGAGGGGAAACCTGAGAAGCAATTCAATTTAGGCCTTGCTCAGGAGTTGGGAGCAACTACTTCTGGAGCTGATACTGAGGATAGAACTGGAAACAACGGGACTGGTAGAAAATTAGACTGCCAGTGCTTCTTCTCACTCCAGAAAATCAACTTACTGATCAATACCCCATCACTTCACTCTCCACCCCAGAAGAGCAAATCTTTCAACTAAGGCGCAGAAATGTAGAAATCTTTCAACTATGGCACAGAAATGTAAAAGCACCCAGTCAAATATTACCAACACCACCAACACAGCTTTGTGCTCTGTTCAGTTTCCTGAACTTTGAAGATTTACTGCTTTACAGGCAAGATTTTGAAGACATTTTATTGGGGAATTTGACTAGTCCAAGGTACTGGCTATGTCAGAGTTTTCTATGTGTCCCCTAATATCTATTCTGCCCTTATTCTCAGTGATACCATTTGCATATGACTCTTGTCAAAAATGACATGACTTATCAAACTCCTTCCTACATAGCAGTTTGCAAACCATCTTGGTTTTCGCATCTTCATTTTCATTTCTTTAACTCATTAGTTAACATATTTTCTACCTATAAAGTCATATCTATTAATTTTAGAACATTTGAAGTATAACAAATACTCATTTAAAACAATCAGCCACAGTCCCTCAGTTTAAAAAGTCCATCTTCGTGTGTTTTCTTGTATGATTTGAAAGAAAATCTTTCTCATACACTTTCCTTAATTTCTGAAACAAACACTGTCTATAGAAAGCAATGCGCTTGATTTTCAGAGTGCCATGCCTGTTCCTCATGCCATGTCACTGTGTGTGCTGGGCTCTGGAGCATCTTTCTGGGCATCTTCTTTTGGGATGTAAGTGCTGGCATGGGAGTTGGGGCAGATGTTAGGTTTGATTGCTAAAACACAAAAGACAAAAGACATGGGCTGCTGACTCATAGTGTACATCAGCAGTGCACTTTGCTGTGCAGAGACTCATTCAGGGCAGAGGTACCCAGGCTCTCAGCTGCCTGTCAGATGGGGGAAGGGCACAGAGCTATATAGATTTCTCAGCTAGGGGTCACTAGGCACCCTTCATATGCTGCAGGAGAAGAATGTTTAGCAATTGGAAACAGCTATGCTGAAAGCCATGCCTTCTGATAGAGTTCTTTGGCATTTTTCCTTTGTTTAACGCTCCTAACATGCTTTTTGCTGTGCTGATTTTTTTCAAAGCCTCGTCGTTCCTATTATCCAATATCTAGATAAAGGGTATTCATCATGCAAGCTCATTTCTTTTACTTGGTTAAAATAGTTCACTAGATTTTTTAAAGTAAAAAAGGCTGACTTTGAGAGGGTTCCCCTCCTCCCACACATATATTCTACATTTAAAATAATTATAAATCTCCTTGGGGAGGCTATGCAGGAGACCTGCAAACAAATGCCTCTGTGTAGTAAAATTTAGTACTGTGGTCAGCAAACTATCTCCTAAATTAGATAAAACCTAAAGACCTTAAATATAATCCAACCAATGCAGCTGGGTTGCAATGCAGCAGAAATTTCAATGTGCATATCAACACCAGGTTTAAAGTACCAGTAGCTTCCATTAACTCAGTGTAAAAGGATTGCTTACTTCATTCTGGGGTCCAGAATACTTGGCTACTACCCACACACCAAATCCCCCCCATAAATGTAGAAGACTCAATGGCTGTGTCTCCACCGACACCCAAGACAATAGGGCAATAATAACTGGACAATGTCACTATTGCACATACAGAGATCTGTGGGCAGACTGCTGGTCTCCCACTCCTCTACTGAGGCAGGAGTTTCCACAGGGATCTGCAGGTCCTGGAACATAACCAAACTCCTTTCCACCAGGCCCAAACTGAGAATCTTTCCTAGGGCGAGTTTCCAGGTAAAATATAGGACATCATAGTATTTTGAGGAATGTTCTCATACTAAAAAATCATTATTTCTTATCTGAAATTCAAATGTAAGTAGGCATCCTATAGTTTCCTTTGCTAATTCTAGCAACCTTATTCCTGTAATAGGAAGAAGTAACTTTGCCCTGTGAATGTTTCATTTTCTTTTGCACTAAGTTCAGGGGAAACAGGAGGGGATGTAAATTTTTTCTCATGTGTCTATATACTCTACTTAAAAGCCTAACACTTAGAGGAAAAAAAAAAACAAGAGAATTACTAGTCAGATTGGTATAGGAGGCTACAAACTCAAAGTAATTGTGCTGGTCAGGGTCATCCTGATCAACCCATTCTTGCAACTATTAGTAAATAAATTGGCATGACAGGGCATACAAATGGAAATCAGGAAGGTTCCATATTTGTCTTAATTTTATTCCTGAAAAATTACTTGCCAAGGGCTGGAGAAATGACTCATCGGTTAAGACACTTGATTTGCCTGCAAAGCTTAATGATCTGGGTTTGATTCCCCAGTACCACATAAAGTCAGATGCACAAAGTGGCACATGCATTTGGAGTTTGTTTCCACGGGCAGGGGGTCCTGCTGTGTCCATTCTCTCTCTCCATGCAAATAAATAAATAAATAAATAAATAAAATATTTAAAAATAACTTCATAACGCTTCCATCTTATCTCCATAGATTCACACAGGGAAGGGTTGTTGTAAAGGACAGTAGCCTAGGATAGAACTGGTTTTATTACTTTAAATCTACTGTTGAGCATGTCAAAGGTGGAGACTAATATGTAACATTCATGCTATAAATGTCTTCATAAAAATGTTTCTTACCTTTCTAGGGTGAAGTATATTCATACATTGGTGTGAAAGTTGTTTACATTATCTGAATTGAAATATATTTGGACATCCCTTTTATGTCAAATTATTTTCTCTCATTAAATGCTTCAATACTTAACAGACCACTATGCAATATTTATTCTAGTAGTCTAACCCTTAAGTCAGAAGACTGAAAGTATAGAAACAGGCTGCAAAAATATTTAGAGGTAAAGCTCATAACCAAGAAAAATGCCAGTTGTACATAAATGTGCACAGGGTACTCCCAACTCTTAACTTTCTACTCCCAAATGACCCTATTTTAAGTTGAATACAAGCTTGGTTTTACTTAACCATTATCTTTCCTTTTTTCTCTCCCGGTAGGATTCACTCACTGCTGGCAGAACTGTGGTCCAGTGTAAGCTGCTAAACTGGTCCAATTAAAACAGATCAGTAGGGTTCAAGCTCTTTCCTAGTTTATTACTGATTTCCTGGATGATCCAGAGTAAATCACTTCACTTCTCTGAATGTCAGTTTGTCTAGTCTGTCAGTCTTACTAAGAAAGGTGAGGAAAGTTTACGTCACTGAGGTCTTTGCATTTAGAAAAGATTATATATTGTCCATCAGGTCTCAACCTCCTGCTGTCCATATGTTCATGGGCAACTTACTCTTTGCCATTATTTTCTTATCAGAAAATAGAAAAAAATAACACCAACTAGATTTTGATGTTATGATGATCACTTCATATAAGGTACATGGCATAGTACTTGAATATAAAAATGCTTGATAAATCTTAGATATTAATATAGGTAGTAATAACTGTTATTGTCACCTTTTATAAAAGAAAATTTAGCTCTACCAACATTCCTGAGGTAGTAGATGATCTAGACTTAGTTAAAATCATCATTTCATGAAGGTATAGTTATGTTTCTAATTGAGTGCTCAATATAAACTTCTTTTTAAAAATATTTTCATTACTTATTTGAGACAAATAGTCAGACAGAGAACATGTGAATATGGGTACACCAAGGCCTCTTTCAACTTTAAATAACCTCCAGATGCATACATCACTTTGTGCATCTGGCTTTACACAAAAATCAGTAGCCTTTCTATATGCAGAAGACAAGCAGACAGAAAAAGACATCAGAGAGACTGTCCCATTTTCTATAGCCTCAAAGAAAATCAAATACCTTGGAATATTACTAACCAAGGTTGTAAGGTGTCACACTAACTCTGACAGAGTCTGTGCGAGAAATTGCATAGACTGAGGCAGTTGCTTCAAGGAAGTCTGCCCGTTGGAACAGGCTGTGCACTCCAACTCTTTTGTGTTTTCGGCTGCTCTCTTATTGCTCTGATTTTCATAATACCTGCTCATGGCTCTAACTCATTGTTTCTTTCTAGTTCATTGAGTCCACCTTCATGAAAACAGGGAATAAACTATGATGATTTGTTTCCCAAGAGAAAATGAAAAATAAAGCTTTTCCTTCAGTCACTCCCCCATTATTAAGAGCAATTGAGAGATTGAAAGCAGCTAAAGGACTTTTGGGAAGAGTCCTAGATGACTTACAATAGAAGAATTACTTATTAAGGGAAAGTATTGAGAAAGAGATTCCTAGAACTGAGAGAGTTATAGGAAAAGACCAAGTAGAAACTAGTAGTATAAGGAAACTCCCTGAGCCCACTGATGCTCCATTGCCTTATACGGGTATCTATGAAAAAAGGTGACAGATGGGTTAACATTAAGGAAAAGAGAATATCATGGTAAACCTTAAAAACAAATTCTTAATGGTTGAAAACCACAAAATGTTTAAATTGAAAAACAAGCGCCAAGTCAGGCCTGGCCTGACTAACCAGTTTTACCTAGGAACCATTTACGTGATAATCATCTGTGCTGTTCTATTGTCTATTCTCATGTACCTTGCTGAAATTCTTGGTTTAATCATTCAAAGAAACTAACTGCCTGTATAATCAAAGAATACTGTTACAATAATCAACTGTATATAACTCTGACAAATGCTCAGTAAAATCGCACTGAGATACACTCTTCTTGAGTCTGTGTCTGTTTGTCACTCAGCAGAATCCCTGCCCACTTCTCCAAGGCCCTGATCCTGCAGTCCCAGCACTCCGGCCAGGCTGCAGTAAGGGACTTATATAAGGAAAATATTGAAACACTCAAGAAGGAAATAGAGAAGGATGTGAGAAGATGGAAAGATATTGCATGTTCATGGATAGGGAGAATCAATATAGTAAAAATGGCAATCCTGCCAAAAGCGATTTACAGATTCAATGCCATGCCAATAAAAATCCCAACCTCTTTCTTCACAGACATAGAAAAAATAATCTCTAAATTTATTTGGAAGGGCAAAAGGCCTTGGATAGCCAAAACTATTCTAAGTAAAAAATCCTATTCAGGAGGTATCACCATGCCTGACTTAAAAACATACTACAAAGCCATAGTAACGAAAACAGCATGGTACTGGCATAAAAACAGAAAGACAGAACAATGGAACAGAATTGAAGACCCAGCCTTAAATGGAAGTAACTTCAGTTATCTGGTCTTTGACAAGGGGGCCAACAATGTACGCTGGGCCAAAGATAGCATCTTCAACAAATGGTGCTGGATGAATTGGATAAACACATGTAAAAAAATGAAAATAGACCCACTCCTTTCACTGTGCACAAAAATCAACTCCAAATGGATCAAAGACCTTAATATAAATCCGGTAACTGTGAACACCCTGGAAGAAAAAATAGGAGGAACTCTACATGAAATAGGAGTAGGGAAAAATTTCCTGAGCAAATCTCCAGCAGCCCAGGAAATATGACAATCACTTAACCAATGGGACCTGATCAGGCTCAAAAGCTTCTGTACAGACAAAGAAACCATACTCAGAGCCAATAGACCCCTTTCAAATTGGGAAATGATTTTTGCCAGCTACAACTCAGAGACCTAATTTCCAAAACTTATAGAAAACTCAAAAAAATTAATAACAAAATGCCCCCTCACAAAATGGGGTACTGATCTCAACAGAGAACTCACAGAGGAGGAAATACAAATGGCCTTGACTCATTTAAGAAAGTGCTCAGCATCCTTAACCATCAGGGAAATGCAAATCAAAACCACAATGAGGTACCACCTTACTCCACTCAGAATGGCAATCATAAAGAAAAACAACAACAATCATTGCTGGGGAGGATGTGGGGAAAAAGGAACCCTCACTCATTGCTGGTGGGATTGCAAATTTGTTCAACCGTTATGGAAAGCAGTGTGGAGACTTCTAGACAGAATGGACATAGAACTACCAATGGAGCCAGCTATCCCTCTACTAGGCATCTACTTGCAAGACGCCACATCTCGATGCAGAAAATTTTGTACAACTATATTTATAGCAGCTCAATTCATAATAGCCAAGAATTGGAATCAACCCAAATGCCCATCCATGGAGGAATGAACAGCAAAACTGTGGTATATTTACACGATGGAATTATACTCAGATGAAAGGAAAAACAATATATCAGAATTTAGGAAAAAATGGTCTGACTTCGAGCAGATCTTACTAAGTGATCACTCAAAAGAACAGAGAATAGAACGCCGCATATTCTCCCTCATATGCGGTCCTTAACCAGGATAACCGTTTTCTTTATGCAGACTAGTAGAAAGAAGTGAGACGTTATGAATGAGGTGTAAGGGAAGGGGGGGAATGGCTTAAGCATGAGGCTAATCCTAATTAGGTTCAAAACCATAAAATCCTCACGAGCATACTGTAACCCAAATTTAATAAATTTGACAAACAGAAAAATACAACTGAATTTAATTCCTCTTCTGTGGGGGTTTTGAATGCTAATGCGAATGTATGTTTCCAATAGATTTTGGAGTTTTATTAAGCTTGTAACTTGGATCTCCAGATGCCTGACTGGAGGAAGTGTCACGGGGTGGAGGGCAGGGAATCCTGGGATCCAGCTCAAATGTGTGTTTAAGGATGGATCTGAATTCCAGCCCAAAGGTGTGGAGAACAATCTGAGCTCTGGGATCTTACTTGCTGCTGGATTTTTTGTGTTGGCTGCTTTTTGGTGTTACTAGCTGTTGGGTTGTTTCTTTCTGTTTGTATGGAAGCAGCTTTTTCTGCTACTGATAGAACTTCCCCTTAGATCTGTAATCCTGAAGTAAATCCCTTCCTCCCACAAACCATGTCTGATTTAGAGGTTCATCCCAGTATCACAGAACTGCCTATCATACCTTCCAAGTGATTCTTGTATTTTTATCCTAGAGTTCCTAGCCATAAAGCAGTCCTGAAAATATTCAACAAACTGCAAAAGAATCATATCTTCAAAAAATAGAAGTGATTTTTAAATATTTTAAATGTCAGATTAAAAATGTCCAATTAAGGGTTGGAGAGATTGCTAAGTGGTTAAAGTTTTTGCCTGTAGAGCAAAAGGACCTGAATTCAATTCCCCAGTACTCAGGTAAAGCCAAATGCACAAGATAGCACATGTGTCTGAGGTTTGTTTGCAGTCGCTAGAGGCCCTGGTGTGCCCATTTTCTCTCTCTCTCTCTCTCTCTCTCTCTCTCTCTCTCTCTCTCTCTCTCTCTTTCTCTCTCTCTCTCTCTC
>PVHP010037173.1:0-17529 GCA_004024765.1 Zapus hudsonius
CACACACACACACACACACACACACACACACACACACACATACTACACATACAGTAAAAATCAAGAGAAAGAAACTTCATTTTTAGCCAAGAGTTTAGCAAAATGAAAAGATACAGAGAGCCGGACATGGTGACACACACCTTTAATCCCAGCACTCAGGAGCTTTTAGTTTGTGTCCCCATGATAAGGAGGGAATACATGTGTGGGGATCTGCAGGTGGATGCGACTGGACTGGACACAATCTCTACCAGGAAGTGTCAGAGTGTTACATGACTAAACTGAGGCCGGATGCCTTAGGCACTAGAGGCAAGTGCCTTAACTGCTGAGTCATCTCTCTAGCCCTCCAAGGTTCTTGAGGACCCTAGAGTGCCATTCCCTCTCAGAGGCTCTTGGATGAACCAGCTCTGGCCAGGAGAGGGCGAGGTGAGCTGGCTGGAGGTTCCTGTTCATGTAGAGGAGGCTTCCTGGGACCCTCTATTATCTAGGGCCATCTGCACAGAAGCTTGTACTCAGCACCTCTCCAGCTGGGGCAAAGCCTGGTCTCTAACATCTGGACCATCTTGCACCTGAGGACTAAGTCAGAAGCAGAGATGCCAAAGAGACTGGCCTCTTGGGAATGGTGGCTGGAGGGACCAATGGATGCCTAGAGCAGAGGCAGAAGTAGGTGCCCAGGAGGTGTGACCCACCCAGAAGGGAGAGGAACAGTTTGCATCCTGATCACCCCACCATGCCCCAACACTTTGTGTAGCCTCTGTGTGCTGTCTGCGTGGTGGCACATTGCTACCAGGCTACTGGTGCCCAGAGAGATCAGACCCTTGCTCAATGTTTCACTGACAGAACTAAGCTCCTGCAGCTCCACCTTCCACACCTGCCTGTTGCCAACATTTTGACTCTTTCCCTGGCTCTCCCCGGCTTCTTGGGACTTGGGTGTTCTTGTGCTTTTTACAAGCTGCAATGTTTTTTGGAATTCCTCTGCCAATGGGGAGCTCACCACTGTTAGTACAGTGGCAACCCAGCCTGTTAGGGTAGGTACCACATTGGGAAGATTGCAACACATTTTTCTGGGGCCTTTTACACCTCTTTGCTCTGAGCTCTTGGTCTGCTCAGAGCAGGCTAACTGGCTACTCTGGGAAATTCTGTGAAGTGTTCTATCTCATTGGGACTTGGTATTGTTTTCCTTGCTCAATCCACTCAGCTTGGAATCAGCTCTCTCAACCTCTGGCACCTGGTTACTGGAGGAACTTTACACCTTTAATGACTTCCCTGGAGGGAGGAGTGCAGAGAGGACCCTGCCCATCCCTAATTCCTGCCCCACTCCCTTCTCCAAGATTAGGAAATATGTATTTGGTCTCTGTCCTGTTTCCTGGAATATGACTCCTAAAATCTTGGGATTCTCTGAAATGCCTTTCCTATTTTAATGAGCCCTCTTCTACTGGTCAGCAGCCTCTAGTTAGCTTCAGGGTGGGGCTGGCCACTGAAATGCCATGGCAGTATCAGAGGTTTGGGACCTTCAGCCTCACCCTCAACCCCCAGGGAAGGAAAGGGGGCTGAAGGTTGAGTGGATAACCAATGGCCAGTGGTTTAATCAGTCACACCTATGTAATGAAGCCTCCATAAAATCCCTAGAGAACACACTCCCAGAGCTTTCAGACAGCTGAACACGTGGAGGTTCTTGGAGAGTAGTGTCCAGAGAGAACGTGGAAGTTCCTCCCCTTTCCCTACCTGGCTCCATGCATCTCTTCATCGTCATCCTTTGTAATATCCTTTTAATAAACCAATCAACAGAAGTGATTGTTCCCCTGAGTTCTGTAAACCATTTTAACAATTCAGTACAGCTCAAGGAGGGGTTGTGGGAACCCTGATGTCTATCCGCTGGTCATCAGAAGATGTGACAGTGCTCGGGTATGTGGCTGGCACTGAGTGGGAAAATCTTGAGGATGGAGCCCCAACCTTGGGATCTGACACTGTCTCCAGGCACACCGTCAGAACTGAACTGAATTAGAGTTCACCTTGATGGTGTCACTGCTCCAGAACTGACTGCTGGCTGGTGAGAAATCCACACATCTTTTGGGGTCCCAGAAGTCTCCTGGGTTTATTGCTGAGTGAAAATATAGTGGAAACTGAGGTTTTGTTTATTTATGTATTTTTTAGTTTTGCAAGGTAGGGTCTTGATCTAGCCCAGGCTGACCTGGAATTCACTATGTAGTCTCAGGCTGGCCTTGAACTCATGGCGATCCTCCTTCTTCTACCTTCCAAGTGCTGGGACTAAAGGCTTGCACTACCACACCCAGGTTAAATTTTTTTTTTTTAAATTCAAGATCCATCCCCAAAACCCTCTCCTGCGGGACATTCCAGGAATTTGGGTTGTCATCATGGGCTCTGGGAGGAGCCTTCTCAGCACACAGGGTAGTCCTACTCAGAGTATTGGCCTAGCAGGAGTATGGGACCAGCCTGGCCTTGTCTCCAGCTATTCTGGTCCTGTCAGGAGCTCCAGGCAGCAGGGGGTGCCACAGGGCATCCAGAGCAGATCATAGGCCAGGTTCAGGAATGAAGAGGGTGGGCTCCAGGATCTCTCTTCCTCCGATGGTCCCTTTGTGCATCTGGTTTCTCTGTATGCCTGCTCCAGTCTCAGTTTCCCCATCTCATGCCTGCCCTCTGTCCAGAGCAGTGCCTGACTCCTCACCAGGTCTAGATTTCTACTGCTGGGACCATGTCTGGGGGTGTGGCCTCAGCCTGGCTCTCCTGGCATAGCAGCCCTCCCTGACAGGCCAGCTCTATTTTCTGTCTGTTCCCAATCTCACTCTATACCTGGGTAGACAGGTGTGGAGCCAATGAGGTGACAACTCAAGGACATGCCTTGGCTGTATCACCCTCTGCTGGACAGTTGGCATCTCTTCCCTTCTGAATCCAGGAAGTATTCTTAAATAGCAACTTGACTTGTGATTTTAAAAATTAATTTTAAATATTTTTTTGCATGTGTATGTGTAGTATGCACACATGTTTTATATGTGGGCACACATATGCATATGGAAGCCAGAGGTTAAGTCCAGGTGTCTTCCTCTATCATTCCCTACTTTATTTATTCATTTGATCCCAAAGCTTGTTGACTCAGTCTAGCTAGCCAGCTTGCTCTTGTCTTTGTCTCCTGAGCGCTGGGATTACAGGTGGGCTGGCATGCCCACTCAGTGTACACATGGGTGCTGAGGATCTGAACTCAGGTTCTGATGCTTGTGTGCCAAGTGCTTTACCCTCAGTGTCTGCATATGTATATAGTGTGCATGTTCTTTTGAGTCTGGTTACATACGTAGGTGGTGTGAGCATGCTCATGTATGTGCATGTGAAGGCTAGAGGTTGACATTGGGTGTCTTCCTCTCTCGCTCTCCTTTTTATTGACTGAGGGAAGGTCTCTCACTTGAGCCTAGAACTCTCTGATTGGCTAGCCTAGCTAGTCATCTTTCCCAGGGCGTCCACATTTCTACCTCATCAGTGTTGGGATTATAGGCAGATTACAGACACTCACCTGGCATTTTACATGGGGCTGGGGTTCTAAACTTCGGTCCTGCAAACACTTTATCCCCTGACCCATCTCCCCAGTCCTAGGAACTGTGAATTTTTAATTTGAGTTAATTCATAATAACTGTGTGTGTGTTTGGGGTGCAGCATGAAGACCGGGTTGTGTCTGCAGTGCCATCAACACTTCCTTGTCCTCAAGCAGTCGTCATTCCTGTGTGTTAGACAAGCCCCGGAGCTCTTGTCATTGCAGACATACTGGGTGAACCGCCAGCCTGTGGTCTCCCTGCTGCGCTGGAGCGCTGGCGCTCACTCCTCCTGCCTTGCTTCCTGTAAGCCAGCCTCCTCCATCTGCCCGCTCCTGAGCATCTAGTGACCAATAATCTACTGTCTCTGGGAGGTCAGAGTCTAGATTCCACACGAGTGAGAACATGTAATATTCATTTTTCTGTGTGTCTTGTTTTCTTTAACATATCTGGATCCATCCATGTTGCAGCAAATAACAAGATGCCATCATATTTTTTGTGGCCGAATCCTAGGACCTGTGATTTCTGTCTCTGATGGAAATATCAGACCTTTCTTTTTGGGTTGCTTGAAAGCTATTGCAGGAACCTGGAAACCAGTGATGCTACCTGCTTAACTGAAATGGGTGTGGGTGTTTTTTTTTTTTTGTTTGTTTGTTTTTTTGAGGTAGGGTCTCGCTTTAGCAGCACAGGATAACCTGAAATTCACTATGTAGTCTCAAGCTGGCCTCAAACTCACAGAAATACTCCTACCTTTACCTCCCAAGTGCTGGGCTTAAAGGTGTGCACCACTATGCCTGGCCATTTCTTTCTTTCTTTTCTTTCTTTCTTTCTTTCTTTCTTTCTTTCTTTCTTTCTTTCTTTCTTTCTTTCTTTCTTTCTTCCTTCCTTCCTTCCTTCCTTCCTTCCTTTTTTTTTTCATTTTGGGTGCTAAGGACAAAAGTCATTACAACCTACAAGGACACTTACAGCTCAATTGTCCTTGTCAGGACAATAAAATGGCCATCACCTCCAAGTAGCACTTAGCACAAGGTGTTCAGTATGGTCTCTGTGACTTTTGTCACCATGTACATGTATCTTAGGACTTAGTAAGACCTCAACAGTTAGCTGAAACGTTCCTAACACACACACACACACACACACACACACACACACACACACAGCCTTTGAACAGGGACAGTGGCCAGCCATGGGCCACCTGCCAGGGGAGCTATTCTGATCAGGGAGGGGAAGGTGTGACAAGAGGGCCCAGAGCAAGCCTGTTAGTCACCTGTAAGCTGTTGAACCTTTGCTCCCCACACCTGGAGCTCCTGGGGTGATTCAGATACTGCCACCCCTTGGATGGAAAACCTAGTGAAAGGCTTGACCTATGGCCTCATCCAGGCACTCCATTGACCCACTGGCTGGCAAGGGGGACTCAGAAGAGTTAGGGGACTGACGGGTCTATATACACAGGCTGCAGAGAAGCTAGGTGGGCTCTGGGAAGTGTCCAGGCCCTTGAAGAACCCATCAATACCTGGGCCTGGCTTCTTGGTATCCAGCCCAGATTTGGACTAATCATTCTACCTGCAGGAGGCAGAATGGGCATCACCTTGGATAGACCAACCATATTCACAGAACACCCATAGCCTGGTCACTGTACTCTGTCCCAGGCCCCATGTCCCCTCTGCAGCCAGACACTCACCTTTCCTTTCCCCTGTCCCCCATAGAACAGGAAGTGTTCATCCTAACTCTTTCACTAGAGCCCTGGGACCTACCACCCTCTACAGAGGAGGGAACTGAGTCCACAGGACAGGAGGAGGCTCCTAGGTGACCAGTGGGGAGGCTCTGTGACCTGATCTCTCATGGGAGTTTCTTTTTTAATATGTAGAGGGATATTGTACTCATAATGACATGCATATATGTTAAGTGTGTTATCTGATGAGCTTTGGGAAATGTATATATTGTATATAATGTATATATGTATATATTGGCATGACCCATACCCCTCTCATTTCTCAGAGCCCATCTTGCAACTTGACCTAGGGCCTGAAATCCCTCAGCCACTTACAGAGCTCCTAAGAGAGAACAGAAGTCAGCTCAGGCCTTTCTCCCCTGATAAAGCCACTGTAGCCACCACAGGGCCCCAAACCTCGACTAACCCTAATTACCTTCCCAAAACACCACCTCCAAACACCATCAACATATGATTTGAGGATTAGGTTCCCAACACATGAATTCTAGGAGACACTTACAAACCATAACTGTTCCATTCTGGTTTCTATTGTTTGCTGATGGGTTCCCACAAACCTCAGTGGCTATAAATGATAATCCTCATGTATGATCTACTCCTGTTCTTAGGATCAGGGCCTTGAGATGTCTCAGTAGCATGCTAGTGCCTTTCACATGGTCTCAGTCTTCTGTGAGTAGCCTGCTTTTGGATGACCATCTGGCCTGCTCATCTGGTCATGCATTACTCATGGATCAGTTATCCCGGCAGCTAGGAGCTCGGCTCTGGATGAAAGCTGTTGGCTTGGTGACTCTAGTTCAGGGAATCCAAGTGGTTCTCTCTTGAGAGTCTCCTGCCTAGAACCCCAACAAACAAGGGGAACTCTCTGGCATGGGGCTTGTTGGGGGTTAGTCTTTGGACACTCAGGTTTGGGGAGGTCAGATGATTGGGGGTATGGCTCTTTCAGGCACATGAGAGGGGCTCCCAATAACCTTGGAGGGAGCTCCCCATTCTTTCTTCATTGGGTGCCTCCAAAAAACCTATGGCTGTAGGAAGCCAGGCATAGAGAATGTTGGCCTGCAGCTGTAGTTATTCAAACTGCCTGAAGAAATGTAGAGGGGCTGTGGGCTAGGATACACATACCCATCTGGTGGGCCCCATGTCACTAGTGTCCTCAGAGGCACAGTCAGGTGCATCAGGAAGCATAGATGCTCAGGACCTACAGGCCCAGAGCCAGTGAGGAGTGGTGATGGTGGTGGTGGGTGGTAAATATCCCTCCTAGAAAGGGACCTGTGAGGTCCCTCTTCTCAGAGCAAAGAAAGCTCAAATCCTTTTGGCCCATTCATTCTTTACTTTCTCTGTTTTATTATGGGATAATACCCATAGCATACAATTTATCATGTCAACCATATTTTAAAATTGAGAATAAGGTCGACTTTATTCAGGATTGTCACACAATAGATGCAGGGAAAACTGCATGAGGTTTGCAGCAGAACAGGCTGGGGCTCTACTCTCAGTGAATTTACTTTTATTTATTTATATTTTTGTGTACATGTATGAGTGTGTATATGCATGTGTTCCTATGTGTGTGTGAGCATGTGGGTGCACGTGTGCCACGGTGCACATATGGAAGGAAGTCAAGAGGATGACTGTCGGGTCTGCCCTTGACTTTCAACCTCATTTAAAGCAGGGGTTCTCTCTCTGGATCTTGCTCTGCTCTTGTTCTTTGCTGCTTACTGTGAACTTTTGGGGAAATTCTCCCATCTCTGCCTCCCTTCGTTCTTCAGCCTACTGGGATTACAGAATCTGCCATGAGCCGGGCATGGTGTCCCACGCCTTTAATCCCAGCACTTGGGAGGCAGAGGTAGGAGATTGCCATGAGTTCAAGGCCACTCTGAGACTACATAGTGAATTCCAGGTCAGCCTGGACTAGAGCGAGACCCTACCTCGAAAAACAAAAACAAAAACAAAACAAAACAAAAAAAGAAGTGTGCCATGGCTTTATTTTTTTAAAACTTTTTATGGCAACCTCCATATCTATACACAATGTAATCTGATCATAAACCCTTCCCACCACTCTCCTTTGTCCTCCTCCCCATGACCCCTTCACTGAACCCCTTCTTTTTCCAACTAGTCCCTCTTCTATATTTTAAATATTTATTTATTTATTTGCAAGCAGAGAGAGGTAGAAGTAAGACAGACAGAGAGAATAGGCATGCCAGGGCCTCTGGCCACTGCAAAGGGACTCCAGATGCATATGCCACTTTGTGTGTCTGGCTTTATGTGGGTAACGGGGAATCCAACTATCGACCTCAGGTTGTTAGGCAGCGTCTTAACTGCTGAGCCATCTCTCCTTCTATTTTGAGGTAGCGCCTCACTTTAGCCCAGGATGACCTGGAACTTGCTCTGTAGCCCCAGGTTGGCCTCCAGTTCACAACAATCCTCCTACCTCTGTCTCCGGAGTGCCAGGATTAAAGGTGTGTGCCATCACACCCAGCTTGATGTCATTTTTTCTTTTTTCCTTCAGCATCCCCCATGACAACATGTTGATGAGCCCAATATTCAGGTTTTTTATTTAGGTAGCAACAGCTGCCATGAGGTCATAAACACAATCACCACTTTATATCTGGAGGACGGTGATTTAAAGCACTCCTCCCCGTCCTTTGGCCCTTACATTTTTTTCTTACTATCTCTTCCCTCCGCAATGGTCCTTGAACCTTGGAGGGTGTGACAGAGATGTCTGATTTAGTGCTGAGCACTAAACTGCACTTATTCTCAGCACTTTGATGAGTTGTGAGTCTCCCTAGTGGTCACTACCATCTGAAAAGAGAAGCTTTTCGTACCAAAAGTGAGAGTAGCACCAATATATGAGCATATATATATATATATATATGAGCAATTTGATGGGCACAATATATTCATCTATCCACACAATAATAGCCTCCCAGCCGGGCGTGGTGGCGCACGCCTTTAATCCCAGCACTCGGGAGGCATAAGTAGGAGGATCGCCGTGAGTTCAAGGCCACCCTGAGACTACATAGTGAGTTCTAGGTCAGCCTGGGCTAGAGCAAGACCTTACCTCGAAAAACCAAAAAAAAAAAAAAAAGGGGGGGGCTTATTTTCTTCTCAGCCATAGGTATTTCACTAGGTTTTCAGTATCAGGCATGAATTCCTTCCCATGGAGTGGATCTCAAATCCAGAGAACAGTTGCTTACCCCCATAACAGACAAGCCACTGTCTCACCAGTTGGCACATTTGGCCTGGCTGGCAAGTTGTGTAGGTCAGAGTGTCTGTTGATGACTTTTCTTCCCCAGCCGGCTGCATAACACTTTCTAGCACTGTGACAGCTGGTCAAAAGGGAAGAAGCTTCCAGTTCCGTTCTAGCTGGATTTTTTAGTGTTCTGCAATCAAAGCATACAGTATATTTAGCCTTAGCATCTTATCTTGTTCTGCTGGGCAACCAAGAGCCTTCACAATAGCTTATATTGTTTTGGGGGCCTCAGGGGCCTCCCTAACCAACAACTCACTAGGAGGTATCCCACTCCTGGTACTGGGATTTTCCTGTAACACCTGTGGCTCCTGGGTGCAGCATTTTCCACCCCCATAAGGTACTTTTGCCCAAACTCTCTGTTTTAAAAAAATATTTTATTTATTTATTTGCAAGCAGAAAGAGAGAGAGAGAGAGAGACAGACAGAGGGAATAGGCATGCCAGGGCCTTTAGCCACTGCAAATGAACATCCAGATACATGTGCCACTTTGTGTATCTGGCTTTATGTGAGTACTGGGGAGTCAAACACAAGTAGTTAGGCTTTGCAAGCAAAAGCCTTAACCGCTGAGCCATCTCTCCAGCTCCTTAAACACTCTTTAAAATATTTGGGGGGGGGCGGGCATGGTGGTACACGCCTTTAATCCCAGAACTTGGGAGGCGGGAGGCAGAGGTAGAAGGATTGCCGTGAGTTCAAGGCCACCCTGAGACTACAGAGTGAATTCCAGGTCAGCCTGGACTAGAGCAAGACCCTACCTCAAAAAACCAAAAAAAAAAATATTTTGGTGGGCTGGAGAGATGGCTCAGTAGTTCAAGGTACTTGCTTGCAAAGCATGACAGCCAGAGTTCAATTCCCCAATACTCAGGTAAAGCCAGATGTACAAGGTGGCACATCATGCATCTGGAGTTCATTTTTATTGGCAAGAGGCTCTGATGTGCTTATTTTCTCTCTCTCCTTAAAATAACGAAAAAGACAGATACATTTAAAAATTATTTTACAAAGAAGCAGGTTTACATATGCTTATTCATCATAACTTTAGTTTAGTTTTTTTTTTTTTTTGAGGTAGGGTCTAGCTCTAGCCCAGGCTGACCTGGAATTCACTATGTAGCCTCAGGGTGGCCTTAAACTCACGGTGATGCTTCTTCCTCTGCCTCCTGAGTGCTGGGATTAAAGGCGTGCACCACCATGGCCAGCCATAACTTTAGTTTTGATTAACCCTCCTCTCACCACCTCATCTCCTCCATCCCCCTCTGCTTCTGGCTTTTTATGCTGGGTCTGGGGATCAAAACTATGTACTCCTGCTAGAGAAGCAAGCACTTTATCTACTGAGCCATCTCCATTGTCTCCCCCTGCCCCACATTTTTGTTGGAGACAGGATTTTATGAAGACTAGGTTGGTCTTGAACTTGATATGTAGCTGAGGATGCCCTTGAACTCCTGATCCTGCCTATAGCTCCTAAGTGTTGGAAGTATAGTTGTGTGCTACCATGTCCAGTTTTTGTGGTGCTGGGGATGGAACCCAGGCCTTTGTGCATAACAGGCAAGCCCTCTATTCACTGAGCTCCTTCCCTCCTCTTAAAACTTTAGGTGCCCACTACTTTACTTTCTGTCTGTGAATCTGACCCTTCAGGGAATCTTCTATGAGTGGAATCATACAGAATATGCCATTTTTCTTTTGAACTTCCAATCCCTTTGCCTCAGCCTCTCAAGTGCTGGGATTGGAGACATGCACCACTGTGCCCAGCTTAGTATCTGTCTTTTAAAACTGGCTTCTTTCTCTGAGCATAATGTCCTCAAGGTTTAGTTATATTATAGCATGTATAAGCATTCATTTCCTTTTTATGGCTGACTAATATGCCATCACATGAGTGGACTATATTTTGCTTCCATTCATCCATAGGGGACACTTTGGTTGCTTCCACTTTTGGCCTGTTGTGAATAATGCTATCATGACTATGGCTGCATAAATACCCTTTCAAGATCTGGCTTCCAATTCTTTGGGGGTATTTACCATGAAGTAGAACTGCTCGATCATATGCTAATTCTATTTTTAGTTTCTAAAATAAAAACTAACATCAAGGTCAGGTGGGGTGGCACACACCTTTAATCCCACTACTGGGGAGCTGAGGTTAGAGGATTTTCATGAGTTCAAGGCCAGCCTGGGCTACAGAGTAAATTGTAGGTCAGCCTGTGCTACAGAGTGAGCTCCAAATCAGCCTCTTCTAGAGTGAGACACTGCTTCAAAACAACAACCTCCCCCAAAACAAACAAAATGAAATAAAGCAAGCAAGCAAACAAAAGGAACTGTTAAAATATGTGTGAGGGTTCAAACCTGCTATCCAGGACTGGGGAGGCCGAGGCAGGAAGATTGCTGTGAGTTCAAGGCCAACCTGCACCTTGTGAGTTCCAAGCCAGTCTGGGCTTGAGTTAGATGCTGTCTCTACTCCTCCTAGATAAATAATTGGGTAAACAATAAGTTTTAAAAAAGCTGCCATAGTTGGGTGTGTTGTAGCACAGCTGTAACCTCAGCACTCTGGAGGTAGAGGCAGAATGATCAGGAGCTTAAGGCTATCCATGGCTGCATACCAATTTCAAGACCAGGCTGTGCAACATGAGACCATGTCTCAAAAAAATAAAGCATAAAATAAAACCAAACAAAGCAGTAGCTATGACATTTTTACATATTCATCAACAATGTGCAAGAGTGTCAGTTTCTACATGCGCTTGCCAAAACTTGCTGTGTTCTGTTTGCTTTATTTGTTGTTACTATGTTTGCTTTTTGTGTTTTTGAGATAATGTCTCATGAAGCCCAGCCTGGCTTCAAACTGGATATGTAGACAAGGGTGGCCTTGAACTCCTGATCCTCTTGCCTCCATCTCCTCGGTGCTGGCATGCTTTGTTGGTCCCAAGCAGTGTGAGATGGCTCACCTGTGGATTAGACTTGCATTTCCTAGACACTAACTATGTTGAGAATCCTCCACAGGCTTCTTTGCTAAAATCTGTCTTTCCTGTCACTCTTGCTTAAGGCTGCAGCTCCTCTGGTCCCTCAGCTCTTTAGCCCTACTCAGCTCCTGTCCTGGCCTTTACCCTGTTGCTGTTCTCTCTCCAGGTGACCTCTCTCTTGGCTCCTGGGGATTTCTGCCCCCTGTTATGGTTGAACAGTTTTTTTTCCACTTCTATCTGCCCTCGTCCTGCTGATGTATTTGTCTTATTATCTTTGGCTGCTATTGAGGCGGACCTAGCACAGATGTACACCAGGGATGAGTGGTGGGGACTTAGGTGGTTGTTTCGGGGCACATGACAAATGAGAAGGGGGATCAGAGGAGATGAGGAAGTTTGGATTGGGGTTGCCTGGCTGTGACCACACAGTCTGGACAGGATAGCACTCAGGCCCAACTGGAATCTGAAGCCATCTCAGCCCTTTAGACCCCTGAGGTTCTAGGTCACCAGCCCATCCTGTGACTGACTGCCTTTGAGCAAGCAGGAACTAGAGAGAAGGCGGTCAGGTGGGGGCGCTCCTGCCCAGGCCATTGCACACTTTAATTACAATCGCCCCTCCCTTTGACCCTACTCAGCCCATCCTGTCAGTACTTAATTGGGATCTTCTGAGCAGCCAGCGGAGGTTAATTAAAAAGCCCAGCTGAGGCATCTGCAGCCAGCATCTGCCAGCATGAGCCTCGCCCAAACACTTGTACCTGAAGCAGGGTCTTGCTTGCTGGCAGGGCCATGCCCCAGAGGCTAGTTCTTGCAAGGGGCTGACTATCCCTTCCCTATCACCACAGACTGGAGCTGTCCAGTAGCCTACACAGTAACTCCATGCTCAGATGCTGGGTGTCCTTAGAGCCAATGCTAGGTGGTCTCAAAGAAGAGCTCCTTGACCTCAGATATTATGATGCTCTGATTGATTGGTGTCCCTGCCATAGGTGCAGGACTGGTTCTGGAAACACCAGACAAGCTCTGATTCCCACCAGATGCTGCCTGTGGCGCTTGGGCTATCTGAACTGAGCCCACTATGCCCCTCCACCTCCAGGCTCAACAGGGCTTGCAACCTGAGTGCCTTCCTAGGAGGGGGCTCCAGGGTCTACTTGTGCTGGCCACAGTGTTACAGCTCACACTGGTTAGGACTGTTGTGAGGCAGTAGCCAAGGCCTCCTGGAGGGTGTTGCAGGGCAAGTTTGAGCAGGGATGGCTAAATGAGGGGAGCTACACTGCCTGCTTGGTTCAGGGGTCCAAGGGCCAGGGAGCCTCCTGATCCCCTGGCTTGGCACAGAAGAAGGAGACAAGATGAGACCAGGAAGAGGCAGAGGAAGAGACATAGTTCCCTCACCATTTTCAGGTCCTTAAGGAGCAAGTTGGCACTTCCAGGGTCCTCATGGGGTCTGTGATGGGTTTCATAATGTGGATAGGGGAAGAAAAGAAGCTGTGGTCAGTTGAGGTGAGGGTAAGTGGGAGCCAATGAATATTATACAGCAGAATCAGAGAGAGAGGGGTGGTCAGAGGATTGTGCTTCCTGTTGGAGGTGTTGAGAAGGCTAGTACAGAAATCAGGTGACATCTGAGGCCTGGAGGATAGAAGTGAGGGGTCAACTGCATGTGAGATGTCCCTATGTGGAGCTCAGTTTTCACGCCGTAGAACCAGTCTATGAGGGCATAGGCTGAGAAGTCCAACTCCATACTATAGGTATTGGGGAGTCATGAGATATTGTTGAGGAGATACAGGATCAGGTTCTTGGCAAAAGGCTACCTATCTCATATCTCCTAGTTCCCTGAGGTACCAGCTGGCACTTCACTTTATTGCCCCAGCCCAGACTTGGGCAATAAAAACAGTGGAGGGAGAAGTAAGTGTAATCTCTAAGGGTCCATTCCCACTTTCAGGCATCAAATGGCCTTTCTGGAGCTACCTGACTGGACTCTCCAGGATTGCATGCCTAGTGGGCTGGGCAAGAGCCTGACTGCTTTATAAGGAACTGGCACTGTGGCACAGTGGTGTTCTAAGCTTGTGCCAGGGATGGAGAGAGCACAAGGTGAGGCCATCATACATCCTGGGCTTTCTGTAGTTGAGGAGTCTGGGGTGAAGGGATCCTGCTAAGCTACCACGCCAAGGGGTTCTGCACAGGCCTGTCTATCCTTTACAGTGAAGGGCAGATGACTGGCTGGGGAAGTCCCTTTCTCTTCCAAAGCCCTCCCATCCCATCTGCTCAGACCTGGAATTCGTCTACCATCCCCCTCCCCTGTACTGAAACCCCACATTCCAATTTACAATCTGCAAAGGCCACTAGGTAAGGAGGGCCTGTGTGCAGGGGATGCAGCAAGCCTCAGAATCTCTCTCTCTCTTTCCCCTCTTCTTTTCTATTCCTCTCTCCTCCTTCTTTCCCTTTCTCTCCTCTCTCCCTTTCACCTTCACTCCATCCCACTCTGGCCTTTTCCTGGAAGCTCTTCTGCTTCAATCACCAAATCAATTTATGCCTGTAGAGGATATAGGGGTGCCCAGCCCTGTCTGCCCTGTGCCTCCCTCCTCTTCTTCCCTCCTAGCCAGCCTGTATTTGGATGGACCAGTCCTGAGTCCTCCTCATCTTCACACCATAAACACCAATTTGCAGAGCCCTGAGAGCCAAATGACTATTTACCATGAGTTCTAGAAGCTCAAACAAGAGAGAGAGAGAGAGAGAGAGAGAGAGAGAGAGAAGAAAAAGGCAAGAGCAAGGAGCCTCTCAGAGCTAAATAGCAATTAGCACCTTCTGACAGCTGGTAGCTCCTATCCCAGCTGTCTGACTAGGCAGTGAAGGGCAGGGAGAATGAGCTGACTCCCAGGCTCCCCGGTCCGGACTCTGTCCAGAGCTTCCCTGCTGCCTTGGCCACTACTCCTTGACTTGGCATCTTAGAATTAGAGAAGGACGTCAGACACACAGAAATAGCACCCTCACTCACCTGCTCCTGAAAGCCCACCCATTTAAGGCCCAGAGGGTAGCCCATGCTTCTTGGGGAGGCCATGAGCCATTCCCTGGAGCCTTGGCTATCTGAAATTTTGAGCTTCATGGGTGGGACTCACACTTTCCCACTGAGACTGGACTCCAGACAAATGGGCTGGATGGCATGCTGCCTCCCTAGGGCTGCAGGGGCAATGGGTGGATGGGTACCCAATTTCTGCTCCAGTCCTGGAGGCCAGGGATCACTGGAGAGGAAGCTGCTGACCTCAATGTCTGTGACCTGTGAGGGTCCTGTTTATGTTTCTAGGTGTCTCTTAGAGACAGTTTCTGGAAGAATGGGAAATCTCTGAAGGGGCCAGGCCAAGAGAGAGAGAGAGTGCGAGTAGTTGGTGTGTGTTTGTGTGTGTGTGTGTGTGTGTGTGTGTGTGTGTGTGTGTGTGTGCACATGGAATATACCTGGGGCCTGTGGCATGCTGCAGAGGCGAGCTAGAGAGAGCAAGTACCCATGCTAGGCTACTAGCCAGACTAGCCATTAGCTGGACCCAAGGTGGGACTCTTGTCCCAGGGGCCCTTGGGCAGCTAGTGGGTCAACCCTTTGATCAGCCACTCAAAAAGCAGGGCCTGTAGATGGGAGGTCAGAGTTTGGGATCAGAGCCCTGGGTGGAGGAGGAAGCCATCTTGGAGCCCTTCCCTAGTGAGTTCCTGGGTTACATGCTCCAGGCTTTGGTTCAAGGTTGACTATTCACAGAATAAACCCTGTCCTGGAGGACCCTGGGTCTCCACCCTGATGATGCCGTTTCTGAGCTATGGCTGCAGCTTGGTGAAGAATACTACCCTAGTTGAGATGACTAGAGTGGACACTACCAGCAGCAACATTCGGAGGATTGGAGCCAAGCTCAGGAAAGCTGTGGAAGTGAGATGACAGATTCTTCTCAGTGGATCCTTGAGGCTAAGGACTCAGAGTTAACTACATGATCTGCAGAAGAGCACCCAAGACAGATGGAAAACTGAGGCCCACACAGCAAACTGGGCCTGGCATCATCTTTGTAATACCCCAGTTCTTGGAGCAGTCCTTGGGACTGTGGGACCCAGACATATCAGTTCTCTCAGGAAGGTCCCAGGGACTTCAAGTTTCTTCTAGTTGTCTACTGTCCCCAAGTGTTTCTTGCAGGCTGTGACAGCCCTGAGACAAAGGCTGCAGATATTGGGGTCCCTAGCTTCTTGCCTTAAATTTGCTCATCGCCTACCATCTCCAGTTGTAGGAGGCTGATCTCAGCCCCATCTCCCTACCACCCTCAAGCCAGGGGATGGGACAATAACTGGCACCCCTGTTGTTCTGAGGGTCTTGGCCTGGATAGCTCCATGTATTGTGGGAGGTCAAACGATGGTGGTAGCCTCAGGGCTTCACCCTGCAGAGAGGAAACTGAGGCCCCAGGACCCAGAAAGTGGGAGTCCAGGGGTGGGGGTGTCAGAGAGAGGGAGGGCCAGTGGGGCTCCAAGGTGGGGACTGGCCACACCCCTTCCAGGACTTCAAAGCTCCAGAGTGTGAGATTTGTAGGGGCTGGCCAGGCTTGTCCTTGTGGGGTGGGGCCCCCAGCCTCCGGCCCTTTTATATGGTTATTCGGGGGCTGTCTCAACTACCTGTGAACAGGCCCCCAGCTCATTTCCTCCCTCTCCAGGGCTGCTGGAGGGAGCTGTAAACCCCCTAGAGAGGCAGCTTCTGAGGCCCACAGCTGCAAGGCTGGCTGAGTGGGGCCTAAGCCTCCTCCCCATGGGGGGAGCTCATCCCACTTCCTCTTGCATAGAAGGGAAACTGAGGTTCAGAGAGGAGTGAGGCTTGCTCCTGGCAGGTAGTGAGTTGAGGGTTTCACCTCTGAGCTCCCCATGGCCATTAACTGGGGTTTGTCTTATGATCCCATGGGCTTACCATGAGTTCTAGAAGCTCAAGCAAGAGAGAGAGAGAGAGAGAGAGAGAGAGAGAGAGAGAGAGAGAGAGAGAGAGAGAGAGAGAGAGAGAAGAAATGGGGCTGTGGTTGCCCCATTCCTGTGCCTTCTTCTTATGGAATTGGTCTTCTGCCCACCCCAGGGGCATAAAGACAAAAGCCTGACGAGCTGAAACTATACATATGGTGGTCCCTTATGCTGGGCCTATGTGAGTGCTATACCAGTGCCCACCTGGGTTCCTGGCCTGCCCTCAGGCCAGTGCTGACTCCTTTCTGTGCCTGGATGCTAAGGGTCTCCCATCTACCATTTAGAGGTGTGGGGGCTCCTTAACCTTCCAAGGTGGCCCATCTTTTTGCCTTGGGTGTATGGGCTCTACATCCACCTGGGCCTCTGCAGGGTCTAGGAGCAACCTGCCCCTGCTGGACTCTAACTTTTCAAGTCCCCATGACCTGCTGGCTGTGCCACAGCCCTGCCGCCTCCCAGTCGAGTCTGTCCCTTTCATCTGGGCACTAGGGTAACAGGTGCCAATTAGCGTGGCTCCGGCCCAGGGTCCCAACTCAGAGGAGCTGTGGTGTGTGCTGTCCGACGCGCCTGCCAGAGGACTCCCATCACTGCCCCAGGGACTGATAGCTTTATGGCTAGTGCCCAGGATGGCCTGGCAGGCTGAGTGGGCTTGGGCCCCTCACCCCTCCTTCTGTGACTCACTCCCCTGAGGGAAGAATGGGCGCCTGTCCTTCTGCCTCGGCTGTCATTGCACACTTAGTCATGGCTTCCTCTTTATATAGAGCATCCACTTGCAGTCATCTGGCCCCTGCTGACCCCTGGTCCCTTGGTGGTTCTACCGGTAGTAGGTCAGGGCCTGATGTACACCTGCAATCCTGAGAGTGGGTGGCACACTTGGAATGTATCCAGCAGGGATGTAGCACACCCCAAAGTTGAGGAGAGGAAACTGGGAAAGGGTGACATTGGGGCACCTATCCATCAGAATGGATGGCCCTGATGCAAGGATTCAGAAGGTAAAAGAAGGGGCGCTGGGAGTCCAGAGTCTGGGCCCAGATGCTTCTTTCCATGAGTCCTGAGAGGACCTGGGCAGCTCTCTTTCAGTGGCTGGAGGACTCCAGCATGGTAGTCTTTCCCTAAGATCAACCAGCTG
>PVHP010037174.1:0-17537 GCA_004024765.1 Zapus hudsonius
CAGCTGGTTTAAGAAGGAGGCAAAGGTCTATGGTGCTATTTGATTGGCTGAAATATCTCTTCCTTTCATTGGCTCAGGTGGGCTTTTGGAGAAAGACCCAGGAAGGAAGAGATGTTTATACCCTAGCCCTTAATCCTGGAGCTCTACAGAGCCCAGGATCTTGCCTTTCCAGATAGGGGGTTCCCTGATGGGAACAACCAAGACATCTTTCCAGCCCCATTTTATTTCTTAATTTACAGAGAGTATAAATAAATGTTGACTCTGCCTTTCTCTCTACTGCAAAGGATCTTGTCTTTGTTTTTTTTCTGGTTTTGTCTTGGAAGGGAGGAGTTACGTTGATGAGTGGTACCCACGCATACCTCTGCTGATGACAGCATTAAGCTGCAGGTGGGGACCCCCCATCAGCTCAGCGGGGTTTACCCAGGCCCACGTGATTTTAATCCCTTGACTGGGTGCTCATGCTGGGTTGAGGATTTGGGAAGTTCCTCTACAGATTCCGCCTCCTCCCCCACCTCCCATTCAAGCAGATTTGGGCTTGAATGCATTCTAAAAGTATCTCTGACATCATCCCTCGGATTTGCAAGGAACCTTGAGAAGCGATGAAATTGATGAAACAACACTTTTCCTTACAGAGTTTACAGTGAGGAGGGCTGACCTGGGGTTGCAGCTTCCCGGGGAGTAGCTGCTTCTCTTGGGCTCTGTTTGCATCTTTTGAATTTTTGTCATCTTTGCATTTTAATAACATTTTTGTTATTAAAAAAATAACATTTTGGTCGGGCATGGTGGTGCACGCCTTTAATCCCAGCACTCAGAGCAGAGGTAGGAGGATCACCCTGAGTTCAAGGCCACCCTGAGACTACAGAGTGAATTCCAGGTCAGCCTGGGCTAGAGGGAGACCCTACCTCGAAAAACTGAAAAACCAAAAAATAATAATAATAAATAACATTTTGGGGCTGGAGAGATGGCTCAGCGGTTAAGGCACTTGCCTACAGTGCCTAAAGCCCTGGGTTCAATTCCCCAGGACCCACATAAGCCAGATCCACAAGGTGGTGGCCCTGGTGCGCTCTCTCTCTCTCTCTCTCTCTCTCTCTCTCTCTCTCTCTCTCTCTCTCTCACTCTCTTTCTTCCTTCTTTCTCTCTCTGCTTAATAAAGAAAAAAATAAAAAAACATTTTGATTGAAAACGTCCTTCAATATAAACAATATAACATGATCACAATATCCCCCCACCACCCTCCCCAGTCCTCCCCCCACACACACACCATTGAATCCCTTCTCTGTTATTTTGATGCCTTTGCTTTTTCCCTCCTATTACGCAGGTCTCGTGTAAGTAGTGTCAGCCCCTGTGACGTCATGATACCAAAGCCACTTGGGGTCTGGAAGACAGTATTGTGGGCACTCCTTCCCTTCCTTTGGCTCTTACATTCTTTCTGCCACCTCCTGCAATGGTCTCTGAGCCTTGGAGGGTGTGACAGAGATGTCTCAGTGCTGAGCACCCCTCTGTCACTTCTCAGCACTTTGATGAGTTCTGAGTCACCCCAGTGACTTATCATTGCCATCTGATAAGAGAAGCTTTTCTAACCAAATGCGTGAGTACCGTTAATCTATGGGCATAAACATAAGTATTTAGAGGCAAGTTTGGTGGGCATAATGTATCCATTTAGCCAGACAAGAGTAGTGTTTTGGGCTGAAGAGATGGCTTAGCGGTTAAGACGTTTGCCTGCAATGCAGAAGGACCTGAGTTCGAGTGCCCAGTGTCCATATAAAGCCAGATGCACAAGAGGATGCATGTGTCTGGAGTTCGTTTGCAGTGGATGGAGGCCTTGGCATGCTCTCTCTCTCTCTCTCTCTCAAATAAATAAAATATTAAAAAAAAAGAGTAGTGTTTTCCCCACTAGGACTTATGACCTCTCCAACCATAGGCTTTTCTTTAAGGTTTTAGTACCAGGCATGGTGTAGACCTCAAACCCAATCAGAAAGCAGTTGGTTTCCTCTTAACAGAATATTTGATACATTTGGCCTGACTGGTGGGCTGTAGAATTGCAGGGTCCATTGCTGGTGAACACCGTTGACTTTGCTCCCCGAAAGGAGACATAGGTCTTTCTGGCATCCTGACGTAATCAATAGGAAGGAGGCCTCCAGCTCAGCACCTGCTTGATTTCTCAGTGACCTGCAGCCCAGGTGTGTCAATTCCAGAAGTTTCTTACTGTAATGGACAGAGGTTAACGCAGAGATAGATGCCTGGTTGGTAGAATGGTGGAGAGTTAAGTGATTACTGTGTGCTCAACCTCACACATGACATCTAAGCCTTCTCCTCCCCTCCCAAGACTCAGGGAATCTTCCAGAAGAGGTGACCAAAAAAATGACAAGGCAGGAGGATGGGATGGAAGGCTGTCTTTTGGGTAAGTCATGACTGTTACACACCTGAATTCACAGCAAAAAAAAAAAATTAAATTAATCAGCTGGGTGTGGTGGAGCTCACCTTTTTTTAAAGTTCATTTTCAAGCAGAGAGATGAGAGAGAGAGAGAGAGAGAGAGAGAGAGAGAGCGAGCGAGCGAGCACCAGGGCCACCACCTTGTGGCTCTGGTTTATGTGGGTCCTGGGGAATTGAACCCCGGGGCCTTAGACACTGGAGGCAAGTGCCTTAACCACTGAGCCATCTCTCCAGCTCAGAGCTCACCTTTAATCCCAGCACCCTGGAGGCAGAGGTAGGAGGAACACTGTGAGTTCAAGGCCAGTCTGAGACTATATAGTGAATTCCAGGTCAGCCTGGGCTAAAGTGAGACCCTACCTCAAAAAACAAACAAACAAAAATTAATCAATTAAATAACGGTGTAGACCTCAGACTAAGGCCAGCCAAAATTCAAGGGACATCATGGAAGACCAGAATGATACTGGCAAAGTCCCAGCCCTGATCTAGAAATCCAATCCGAAGTTATCATAATGGTGAATTCATTCATGATAGAAAAAAACAAAAATCTGTGTCAAATCAAAAATTACTGACTTTTGGGGGGGGGTTTCACTCTAGTTTGGGGAGAAAATTTTCAGGTCTTGAGGGACTGGGAAGATTGCTCAGTGGTTAAGGGCATTTGCCAACCTGGGTTCAGTTCCCAAGCCACTTTACATAGGCTGGAGACAAAGTGGTGGGCGCTTCTAGAGTTGGTTTGCAGTGTCAAGAGCCTCACGCACATACACATACATGCCAATAAATACCTAAAAATAATTAAAAATCGGGCTGGAGAGATGGCTCAGCGGTTAAGGCACTTGCTTCCAGTGCCTAAGGCCCAGGGTTCAATTCCCCAGGACCCACATAAGCCAGACCCACAAGGTGGTGGCCCTGGTGCGTGCATTCTCTCTCTCTCTCTCCTTGAAAATGAATAAAATATCTTTAAAAAAGAATTAAAAATCACACAGCACACACATGGCTTTATGCTGAGTCTCATCCAACCTGGAGGGGCATATAATATAGTTTGGAAAATATAGCAAAGAATAATTTAGGAATGGGGAGAGATTTCAGTGGTTAAAGGCCCTTGTTTACAAAGCCTGTCAGCCAGGGTTTAATTCCTCAATACCTCTGTCAAGCCAGATGCACAAATTGGTGCATGTGTCTGGAGTTTGTTTGCAGGGGCAAGAGGCCTTGGTATGCTGAGTCAGTCTCTCTCTCTCTCTCTCTCTCTCTCTCTCTCTCTCTCTCTTTTTCTTCCCCCTTCTCTTTTAATTCTCAAGTAAATAAAAATATTAAAAAGAATAATTTATTCTGATGAAAAGAGATACGTCTTCTAGAGGTTACAATGTTAGTTGTCACTAGAGGACTCAAAAGAAATTTTCAGGAAGAGAAAGGAGGAATGGATTCTAAACCCAGGTGCAGAAATATTCCATTTCTTTCTGCTTCAGGAAAATTAGGTCCACCTGTGAAACTGCCCTCACAGGATCGCAGGAAACGACACAACGCCTTCCTAATTGGCACCAAATTTAGAATCAGCAGATGGAATTGTCTCTGAGATCTTTGAGTCCAGAAACGACTCAAAGGTGATATAGACCTTTTTACCACCTTTAAATATTCTGTGACGTGATCAACAGTAGTTCTAAAGAGAATCTGGCTGCCCACAATGAGTGGCTACACCTCACCACAACGACCAAGGATATTGTCACATTATTGATTTAATACTGTAGTATTCAGGGCTGGAGAGATGGCTCAGTGGTTAAGGCACTTGCCTCTAGTGCCTAAGGTCCTGGGTTCAATTCCCCAGGCCCCACATAAGCAAGACCCACAAGGTGGTGGCCCTGGTGCGCTCTCTCTCTCTCTCTCTCTCTCTCTCTCTCTCTCTCTCTCTCTCTCTGCTTGAAAAATGAATAAATAGGGCTGGAGAGATGGCTCGGCACTTAAGGCACTTGCCTCCAGTGCCTAAGGCCCCAGGTTCAATTCCCCAGGACCCACATAAGCCAGACCCACAAGGTGGTGGCCCTGGTGCTCTCTCTCTCTCTCCCCTCTCTGCATCTCTGCTTGAAAAATGAATAAATAAATAAGGAAAAAGAAGTGTAATTGAATTGTCAACGTTGCCTTGGGAAACTGGAAGCAGTTCCTTGGTTCTTTAATGAAGCAGGTGTGGACGCAGAGATTGGTTACCATTATGCTTAAGTTCTACTGTGGAAGGCTTAAATTCTGTAATGTTCATTGACTCATAGTTCATTAAAGATTTTCATACAAGGAAAAAAAAAAGCAAACAGGTCAAGTAGAAAACAAGAAACCAATGATAAAAAGTTTAAAAAAAGAAAGAAAGGAAGGAAGGAAAAGAAAGGAAAGGAAGGAAGGAAGGAAGGAAGGAAGGAAAGAAAGAAAGAAAGAAAGAAAGAAAGAAAAGAAAGAAAAGAAAGAAAGAAAAGAAAGAAAGAAAGAAAGAAAACCTCAAGTGACGGATTCAAGTAAGGTATTTTTTGTACTTTTCTTTAAAAATATTTTTATTGGAAACTTTAGTATACACAAACAAACTCTAATTTGGTCGTTTTCCAACATGGTTTCTTCTTTTTTATTTACATATTTTATTTATTCATTTTCAAGCAGAGAGAGAAGAGAGAGAGAATCAGCCACCACCTTGTGAGTCTGGCTTATGTGGGTCCTGGGGAATTGAACCCTGGGCCTTAGGCACTGGAGACAAATGCCTTAACCACTGAGCCATCTCTCCAGCCCTCATGTTCTTTTCCCAAACCCCCTTTCACTGAGGACCCCACTCTTTGAAGGTAGTCCTTCCTCTGTTTTGTGGTCTTCCTCCTTCTGTCCTCTGTCCTTTAAGACAAAATGGTTATGGGCTCAGAACGGCACAGGTCTGTCTGGTGGGGTTGCCACTAGTTGCTTCTCTGGCAGTGAGAGCAGCGCTCATGCTAAACGCTCTGCTCCTCTGCAATGTCCCCTGGGCCCTGATACACATACTTAATATTTTTTCCAACCAGCAAAATTTCTCAAGGCAAATCAGAGCAAACCTACCTGATGGGAGAGTGGCGATCTACTGAACTTTTTTTAAATTTATTTTTTAAAAATATTTTACTTATTCATTTTCAAGCAGAGAGAGAGAGAGAGAGAGAGAGAGAGAATGCACCAGGACCACCACTTTGTGGGTCTGGCTTATGTGGGTCCTGGGGAATTGAACCCGGGGCCTTAGGCAGTGGAGGCAAGTGCCTTGACCTCTGAGCCATCTCTCCAGCCCATCTACTGAACATTTTTCCCCCCTGGTTAACACTCAGGATTTAGGAGACGTAGAACAAGAAGGGATTCAGAGGGAGGGGAATGGGGACAGACAAAAGGAATGGAAGGGGATTGTGATCGAAATACATTAGGTACATGTATTTCATTGTCAACCAAAAGATTAAAAAGAAAAAGTGCAGCCGGTCGTGGTGGTGCACACCTTTAATCCCAGCACTCGGGAGGCAGAGGCAGGAGGATCACCATGAGTTCAAGGCCACCCTGAGACTCCAGAGTGAAGTCCAGGTCAGCCTGGACTAGAGCAAGACCCTACCTCGAAAAAAGAAAAAGAAAAAAGAAAGGGAAAGAAACGAGGAGCCAGGCATGGTGGTGCACACCTTTAATCCCAGCACTCGGGAGGCAGAGGCAGGAGGATCACCATGAGTTCAAGGCCATCCTGAGACTACATAGTGAATTCCAGGTCAGCCTGGGCTAGAGCGAGACCCTACCTTGAAAAAAAAGTGCAAAATTAAGGAAGATAATACATTATTTTTAATATGTTACCTTTCAGAGATCTTATATTAATCTATGACAAAAAAAAATGCAGTCCCTTTTTTGGAGTAAAGTTAAGGTGGACCAAGTTACCATCACGTGTCAGTATAAGAATCAGCCATATCTATATGGGGATAAAATTTGTGGAAACACTTCAAATACTTAAATTTTTTTTTAGATAACTCCACTGGTAGAGGCAAAGGGATTACCAGAAATATGGATTTTGTTTTTATAATCTGTGTGACCTACAAACAGAAAGAACCACCAATACAGTTCTGGTATCACACTAACTTTCTAAAATCGTACATTTTATGGAGGGTTTTAAAAATATTTTTTGAGAGGGTTGAGACAGGGTCTCACTCTGCATCACAGGCTGTCCCTGGACTCATGGTAATCCTCCTGACTCTGCCTTTCAGCTGCTGGGATTGCAGATATAAGCCACTATGCCCAGATCATAAAGAATGATTTTCAGGCTGGGGAGTTGGCTCAGTGAATAAAGCACTTGCTGCCTGATTTCAGATCCCCAGAACCTATGTAAAAGCTGTAATCCCAGCCCACCTATGGGGGAAGGAAAGCAGAGACAGGAGAATGCCTTGGGAGCCCATGGACCAGCTAGCCTGTCAAACACATCGTGAACAACAAAGAGACCTTGCCTCAGACAAACTGGACTAAGACCTGAAGTTATCTTCTGACCATCACATGCACAAGCATGTGCACACGTGGACACACACACACACACACACAATCAGAAGCAGCCTAACAAATCCTTGCATAGAGAGATATTTTAAAATTCATTTGCAAGTGCCTATGTTCTGTCTGCATCTTTACTTGGTTCTGTGTTTTTACATAGAAAAATCCGGCTCCTCACAGCAGCTAAATATCTGATCCCGTGTGTGGATGTCGCATTAAATGCAATTTTCATCTAAGCACTAACCAGCGAAATAGAAGATTCTGGAAGATGAAACACAATATTCCAGTTGTGATAGTTAGGTTCCAAGGAGGCTTTATTGGAGAAACTATCCCTTCTCACCTACCTGCACTCTGCCTCCTCCTCACTCAAATCAGAAATCTGACCAGACTTTAATTCACTTCTAGCAGAAGTGGCATTTGTTAGGACATCATAGAAAGGCTTACCGCAAAGGACACGAATGTGTCTTAAATATTTATCAGCATATAGTAATTGTACCAAATGAAGGGCTTTATTTAATGGGTCATCATCATACATGCATGTAACATAGTTAGATCATACTAACCCAGCACCCACTTAAAGCCAGATGTTGTCTCTACCTCTGATTGCGATAAATAAATATTCTTGAAAATTTATCAATAGCAGAGTGTGTTCAGTAATAAGAGACATCTCTATCACACCCTCCAAGGCTCAGGGACCATTGCGGAAGAGATGACAGAAAGGATGTGAGACGACTCAGGGAACTGAGCAGAAGAGGGGGCAGAAAGATTGTGAGAGCCATGGTGGGGGAGATTATCAGAGGCATGGCACCCCTCAGTAACAACACACTTGGGCCAGGAGAACCAGGCTGAGTACTAGGCTATCCATGGTCCCTGCCACAAGGACTGATCCAGATGGCCCAAGGAGGAGGATATCCAGCTGACTGGGGATGGAGAGGGGGGCATTGGGGATAACAACTCATTGTTGGCCCACTAAATAATGTAACTCATTATGGGCAATTATATCTAAAAGAAAGGATGTGAGAGTCGATGGATGGAGAAGAGTGCTTGGAGTGCTGTCTTTTTTTAAAATTATATCTTTATTGTCCATAACTAGATACAATGAATGAGCAAATAATGTGTTGGTATCCCCAGTTCCCCGATTTCCCTCCTCCCTGTCCCCAATCAGCTGGGTATCCTCCATGGGAAGTCTGGATCAGTCCATGGGGTAGGGGGTTATGGATAGCCTAGGAGTCAACCCAGTTCCACCCCCCTTTGTATGTTGTTACTGGGGGGGGGTGGCAATGTCTCTGGTAATTCTCCTCCACTATGGCTCTTACAATCTTTCCGCCCCCTCTTCTGCTTAGTTTGGAATACTGTCTTTCAGACATAGTGGCCAATGTTCCTGACCGCACAGTAGCTGATGCTACCTCCACAAGACCTGCAAAATTTGAGGTTAAAAAAAAAAAAAAGACATCATCCAATTCCAAAATTGTCATCAGCTGGGGAGCAAGCATTCAGGACACATAAGTTTATGGGGGATACCTAAATCGAACCACCACAAAGACTATAGGGATTTTTTTTTAGCATTTATATACAAAATAGACTCATGTCTTTTATGTGAATATTTATTTGGGGCTTGTTACTCCCACGCACTGTATTTGGTATTGGGGATATAACAGAGAAAGTCTGCTTGTAAATACTTTAGTTTGTTGGCTAAAACAAGTAAATCAACAATTATATTACCATTTTAAAAAGTAAAAGATAAAAAAATATAAAAAAGTAAAAGATATGCCCATACAATGTATCTAATTTTGAATTATATATATGTGTGTGTATATGTATCTGGCTATAAATAGTAAAAAAAGTAAATATATATGAAATATGAGAATAGTCTAGTAAAAATGTTTTCAGCTAGGAGCAATCCCATTTACTACAACTACAAAAGAAATAAAATATCTAGCAATAATTTTTAAAAAATATTTTATTTGAGAGAGAGAGAGAAAGAAAGATAGAGAATGGGCATGCCAGACACACATGCCCTCTTGTGCATCCGGCTTTATATAGGCACTGGGGAATTGAACTCCGGTCGTTCTGCATTTCAGGCAAACACCTTAACCGCTAAGCCATTTCTTCAGCCCTCTAGCAATAATTTTTTTTTTAAAAAAGACATCAAGATAGAAGAGGGACTATTTGTAAAAAGGGGTTCAGTGAAAGGGGTACAGGAGGAGAGAGAAGGGTACTGGAAGAGGATTATGATCAGGGCATACTGTGTCAAAATTTTTTATTAATTTGTAATTTTATGTGTCTAATTGTTATGCTGATGAGTCAGACCCTAGAGACTTCCTCAGTGATGTCATAGGATGATGAATCATCATGGGTTTTGATGAAACTTGTCAAAAACCATATTTTAGATGAATGCAGTTAAAAGCTGTATGCACATAATTACCACCTATACTGATATGTATCCATACCTTTCATTTTATGGCTTCTTTCTGGATGTACGTATTTGTAGACCTGAGTGCTTATGCTTGGGAAACTACATTAGTGCCCATTTCCCTGTACAAAATGACTTGGAACATACTCTGCATATGTCTTAAATACTTTTGAAATTTGGTTCAGGCTTGAAACCCCAGCTACTAAGGAGGCCGAGAAAGTTGGATGGCAAATTCAAAGCCTGACTGTTCTACAGAGAGAATTCAAGTTCAAGGCTAGCTGGGACAACATTGAGACTGGTCACAAAATAAAGCCTAATAATATGCATATATACAGCATAGTGTCAGAGCACTGGCCTAGCATGTGTGAGGATGTAGGCTCAATCCCCAGTACTTAAGAATTTTTGAAGTCATTTTAAAACAAAGCATTATTTTTAAAATATTATTTGCAAGCAGAGAGAGAAGACATATTGGACACATTAGGGCCTCCAGCTGCTGCAAATAAACTTTAGCTGCCTGTGCCACTTTGGGCATCTGGATTTACATGGGTACTGGGGAATCAAACTAGGGTTGTTGGGCTTTGCAGGCAAGCGCCTTAACCACTGAGCCATCTCTCCAGTCCCTTGAAATCACTTTTACCAGAGTTGTATATTCAGGATTTTAATCTTTGGAGATTTCTCCTATGTTTATCTTCATGCTCCGCACATCCTGGATTATGGTCTGAGCTCATCTGAACAATAGTTTGGATGAATGGCAGATGTAGCGATATTAAATGTAGACACACAGTCCCTTATCAGAAGAGGGCCAAGGTGCTTTTGAATTCAAGCCCCAACATTCCAAAGGATCCATTAAGAAAGCAATCCATACTTTCCAACATGCCTAGTATTTATGAAATATATTTTCAATATTGCAAAGTATGATAGGAATTCTAACTCTCGGTGTGCGTGCACATGGCATGGTATTTGCGGTGTGGTATATGTATGGCATATGCACGTGTGTGTGCATGAACACACATGCATGCAGGGACCGGAGATGACATTGGGTGTCCTCTATCGCTATCTCCTTATTCCCTGAGACAGTCTTACTGGTTGTATTAGTCAGGGTTCTCTAGAGGAACAGAATCGACAGAATGAATTGTGGTAAAAAGGGGACTTACTGGATTAGCTCACGGCAGTCCCACAATATCAGTCTGCAAGCCCAAAATCACAGAACTGGTAGCCACTCAGTCCACATGGCTGGATGCCTCAGCAGTCCCATTCCAGCACTAAAGGCCTAAAAGCTTCCGGGGGAGCTGCTGCTCTTCAGGCCAGGCTGGAATTCTGAGAAAGCTTCCTTCTGTTACCAACAAAGAGATGCACAAGTACCCACATCCAGGCAGGCAGGGAGGCAGGGGGAGAAAGAGATATCTTTCCCTTTTATATAGCTGTAGGATAGGGTCTTGAAACCCTATCCCAGATTTACTTATTGGTTTCCTGAGTCTCTGGAATTTCCTTCCTGCTGTGCCCTCTCAGGAAGGGATGTTTATTTCTAGCTCCCCTGAGCTTCCTTACATCTTGCCCCCACTACCGAGAGGGCTGCCTTCCTGTGAACAACCTCAGAGAGCCACCCAAGATTACTAACAAGTCAAGTTGACAACAAAACCTAACCATCACACTGGGCCTGAAAGCTTGCCATTTTTTTCAGTAGACTGGCTGTTGAATGAATCCAAGAATGATTCTCTTATCTCTGCCCCACACATGGCTAGGGTTACATCTCTGCAAAACCATACCCAGCTTCTAACATCCCAGCTTCCAAGACATCCACTAAAAAAAAAACCACAAATCCAAGTGGTGAGATGGATTCAATGGCTTTATCTAAGAACCTATGATACTGAGCCATATTGTTGTGTTAATATAGGTAATTTAAAGCCAATAAAAACATTAAAAAATCCATGCCTTCCAATGTGCTTATCATTTATTAAATTTTTTTGTTTTTTTTAGTATTGCAAAGTAGGGTGGGAATTCTGAAGACAGGTGGCAGGACATCAGGAAAAAGTAATCTTGAATTCATAGCTACCACTACCATGACGTGCCATTTAGGGACAAAGGAGAAATATGGCAAAGGGAAGCCTTTGTGGACAAAAACTATTTGTAGGTGGTCTCCAAAGGAACACCCTTCATCCTGTGTTCCTTCTCAATCCAAGGGAGATGGCGGATAGTCAAGCGGGGTTTTTTCTCTTCGACAGCTTGCAACAGCAGTTGAGATTCCTCTTCCAAGGCTGATTTATCCAGCCTGGGGGGGGGGGGAAACAGGGAAAGATGTCGTTTTGCTTACCTTCTACACGATCATTTGCATATATCCCTGGGTCTACTTTTGGATATATTCCTGCCCCTCTCTTTTCATCCTTCCCCAGGACTGACAGAGGACTGTGTGGAGAAAACATGATTCTTCTCCTAGAGAGCAGGAATCCTCTCAGCTATATACCACAGTGGACGTTCAGAGAAAACATATGTCAAAATATAGGGATTTAAGTTAAACAATATTGGAGTCTTGTCTTAAATGACTTTTTTTTACTTATTGCATGTTTGAATATCTAACTGCATTTAATATTTCTTTTTTAAACTGATAAGAACAGATACGACACTTGATCTTAGTCAAAAGGCCGAGAAGCGATAATATTTCTTTTTTAAATATTGATTTGTAGGCAGAAAGACAGAATGTGTGTTCCAGGGCCTCTAAGCACTACAAACGGAACTCCAGATGCATGCGCCACTTTGTGAAGCTGGCTTCATGTGGGTGCTGGGAATTGAACCCATGTTCTTAACCACTGACCATCTCTCCATCCCCACATTTATTATTACTTATACCTAAGTGTTTTGTTGGGGGGGGGTGAGTGGGTATGTGCATGCCACAGTGCACGTATGGAGGTCAAAGGACAACCTCAGGGTGTCCTGTTCTTGCTTATCTGAGAGATTGTTTGTCTGAGTCTCCCAGCAAGGTTCAGTAAAAAGGGGGATGGGGGAGATTAGTCGAAGGGGGCTACAATCATAACTATACTATGTTAATGTATGCAGATCCTCAAAACCAGCTGGGCAGGATGCCTTTAATCCCAGCACTCGGGAGGCAGAGGCAGGAGGATCACTGTGAGTTTGAGGCCAGCCTGAGACTATATAGTGAATTCCAGGTCAGCCTGGGCAGAGGTAGGAGGATTGCCATGAGTCCAAGGCCACCCTGAGACTACAGAGTGAATTCCAGGTCAGCCTGGGCTAGATTGAGACCCTGGCTCAAACCCTCCACCCCTCAAAAAAAAAAAATCAGGGCTGGAGAGATGGCTCAGCAGTTAAGGCACTTACCTCCAGTGCCTAAGGCCCCAGGTTCAATTCCCCAGTACACACATGAGCCAGACCCACAAGGTGGTGGCCCTGGTGCACTCTCCCCCCCCCTCTGTATCTCTCTTCTTGAAAATGAATGAATAAAATATTTTTTAAAAATCAAGGCTGGAGCTCAATGTCCCACACTGCACAAGATGGCATCTACTCACCCCAGCATCTCCAGGACACAATCCTCACTACTCAGAGCCTCACACAGTACCACCAGCCCATTATGGCTCAAGGTTATCCAGTCGAGGTTCAGGCTTTTCAGCGTTTGAGAGCTTTTGAGAGCCAAGGCGAGATTTTCGCAGCAATCATCGGTGATCGGGCACAAGTCCAGCCTGTGACGGGGGAACATGCCAGGGAAACAGTATTGCTTCCTGCTACCTTCATGCCTTTGAGGAGACTTTCACATGGAGATTATTGCCATAAATCCATTCCATTCCCCTCTCCCCCCCTTTCCTCATCTCCTTTCCACTGAACCACACTCTCGTCCTTCTGGCCCTCCTCCATTGTCCATGAAGAAATATTGAAAGGTTCAATAATATGCATGTCTTGTGCAGGGAAGACAGTCACTGTGAGGCCATCAGTGCAATGGCCACTTTATGTCTGGATGACAGTATTTCTTTTTTTTTTTTTTTTTTTTTGGTTTTTCGAGGTAGGGTCTCGCTCTAGCCCAGGCTGACCTGGAATTCACTCTGGAGTCCCAGGGTGGCCTTGAACTCATGGCGATCCTCCTACCTCTGCCTCCCGAGTGCTGGGATTAAAGGCATGAGCCACCACGCCCAGCTTGGATGACAGTATTTGTAAGCACTCCTCCCCACTCTTAGATTCTTTCCACCCCCCTCGTGCACAAGGTGGAACACATTTTTTCCTTAGATTTATGAGTGACAAAACTCTTTGAAAGCCTATTGACTCAGCTTTCCCCCTCTTCAAATAGGGAACCCTTCTCACTATGAGAGTCCGTCTATACTCACCCAAGAATCTCTAATTTACACTTAGGGTGCTTCAAAGCACTACATAACCACTGGACATCAAAATCATATATTTCATTATTTCCAAGTTTCAGCGTCTTTAGCTTGTTGTTACAAGTAACAAGAGAAAAGATGTCCTTGAGGCATTCATTAGTGAAATAACACCCTTGAAGCCTGGGGAGAGACACATACACAAACTCATGAGATCCCATCTTAATAGCTTAATTTATTATTGATTGGTATGAACTCAGAAATGCCTCAGCACTTCTGAGATACAATTAGTGACGTCTTCCCAACCCACCCTGCCCCACTCAGCTCCCTACATTTCTTTGGTCTTTATTTTTTTTGGGGGGGGGGTCCTGAGATTCATGTCACATCTGGCTAAAATATTTATGCCCCTACAATCCCTTCAAATGTCTGTGCAAATGTCAACGGTGAGCCCTTCTGTGACTATTTAATATGATGTCATGTCCTCAAGCCCATGAGCCTCCCCCCAATGGGGCAGGGAAGTGAGAGAAAGGTAGGCAGAAAATAAGAGTAGAAGCCAGTGCACGCCTTTAATCCCAGCACTCGGGAGGCAGGGGTAGGAGGATCACTGTGAGTTGGAGGCCAGCCTGAGACTACATAGTGAATTTCCAGGTCAGCCTGGGCTAGAGCGAGACCCTACCTTGAAAAGCCAAAGGGGGGAGGGAGGGAGGGAAGGAGGGAGGCACAGAGATAGAATAGATACATGGATGCATACATATTAAATATTTAATAAACACAGACATTAGGCAAATACGTATTAGATATGGACAGATGATAGATGGTTGATGTTACATCTATTGATAATAGATAGGTGATATGTAGATTATAAACAGTGATAGGTCAATTGATGCAAGGCAGAGAAATTGTTAGTTGATAGAAAATAGATAGGGTTCTAGACACCCAAATGATAAATTCATGGGAAGTAGACAGGTAAATAGATGCATAAACCCAAACGCACAGATGAATGGCTGATGAAAGTCTATATAGAGATATGAGTAAATTTGATGTGTGTGTGTGTGTGTGTGTGTGTGTGTGTGTGTGTGAAGGCATGAATTTGGGGCTCAGGATATGACTCAGCAGTTAAAGGCACTGGTCTGCAAACCTGACAGCCTGAGTTCAATCCCTAGATGCAGAGGGACGTACACGTCTGTGATCTCAGTATTCCGATAGCAATGGGAGCAGAGCCAGGAGAATCTGGAAGTTTGTGGACCAGATAGACTGGCACACATACAGTAGAACAGTGAGAAATCCCATCTCACAGGACAAAAGAAAAACACTGAGGTTGTCCTATGACCACACATGCACCATGGCGTGTGCACACGTACACATATGCCCTTTTTAAAGGCACAGATGTTGCTTTTGATAGTGTCTGGAGATGTCTTTGTTTGGCACATAAGCGAGGATGCTACTGGAATCATGTAGCTGGAAACCAGAATACTCTCTCATTCCCTTACAAATCACAGGACAGACACATACAACGAATAATCACATCGGTGCTGGTGAGATTCTCAGTGGTTAAAGGCAGTTGCTTGCAAAGCCTGCTAGCCTGGGTTTGATTCCCCAGTGCCCACATAAAGCCAGATGCAGAAAGTAGTGATACATCTGGAGTTTGTTTGCAGTGGCAAGAGGACCTGGTACATCCATAGTCTCTTGTTCTTTCTCTCTGTGATACACTCACACACACACATATGAAAGAATAAAGTAATGCCTGGGCTAAAAAGTCAATAGTGCCAAGAATAAGAAAATATGATATTTGCACATGTATGCACTTTACTTGCCCTTCACACACATACTGCCTCATTTCTCTCAGGTGGAGACTACAGTCACATTCTTTAAAAAAAAACTATTTGCAAACAGAGAGAGACAGAGATTGGATGCACCGGAGCCTCCAGCTGCTGCAAACCAGCTCCAGATGCATGCACCACTCTGTGCATCTGGCTTTAGGTGGGTACTGGGGAATCGAACCCTGGGCCTTAGGTTTTGCAGGCAAGTGCCTTAATCGCTGAACCATCTCTCCAGCCCTACACTCATCATAGTCTTATTCACCAATGAGAGGCATCTGCCTGTGCAAATTCCCAGTTTTTCTGATGCCCAAGTCCCAACTCAAGAAGAGCAAGCTGTACCCCCACTATCCTGACAACCCACCAAGCCCCAAGTCAATCAGCCACTGAGCACCCCAGAAAAACAAAAAGCAATAAACACAGGCTCATTTTCTTGAGCAAACACTAGTCTCTCTTTGGACTTATAGACTGTTTGCAACACTGACATACATGTCTCCCCTTTCTGAAGGCTGGGCATCAAAGACCAAGGTGTCAGCAGGCTGGCACAGTGTGTGGTGCGGGTCTGAGTCCTGGTATACAGATGGCACCTTCTCCAAGTCCTCATATGGGGGAAGATGAGGGGCAGTCACTTGGGCCTCTTTTGTAATGGCATTAATTCCGGTCGTGAAGGCTCCATCCTCATGATTGACTTCCTTTCCCAAGGTCATGGTTGGGTTTCTACATATTGCTTTCAGAGGTGACCCAGAAGGCTAGGAAGATGACTCAGTGGTTAGGGCACTTGCCTGCAAAGCTTAAGGGCCTGGGTTCGATTTTCCAGTATTCATGGAAAGCCAGGTGCACGAGGTAGCACAGGTGTGTGGAGTTCATTGTCGGTGGTTTGAGTCTATGGCAAAACCATTGTCTTTCTCTCTCTGTGTCTCTCTCTGTCTCTCTCTCTCTGTCTCTCTCTCTCTGTCTCTCTCTCTGTCTGTGTCTCTCTCTGTCTGTGATTTTTTGATTATCAGTGTCCGAAATCTAAGCCCCAGCAGTGACCAAGAACGTAGCCAGTCCTACCACAACTCCTCCAGGGTGCAGTCTGGCTTCGACAGTGCTTGACAGAGATGAGTTACTCCTTTATCTTGGAGGAAGTTGAATCCCAGGTCGAGGACTGTGAGGGATCTGTTGTCCAAAAAGGCCAGGGAGAGCCGCCCACAGCTCACAGAGGTGAGGCCACAGAAGGACAGCCTGCAATGATGACCACATGTCAGCTCACCTAATGTAGAAACATTTATGTATAAATATATTTCTATCTTTTATATTTGCACATTTTATATTTTTTATATATAAACATATATTTTTATGTAAATTATAATGCCTATAATGGCTTGGATGTAAAAATATCCCACATAGGCTCACATGCTTGGACACTTGGTTTCCAGATGGTGGCGTCGTGAAGAAGGCTGTGGAACCTTAAAGGGCCAAGAAGCAGAGGACAAACCGGAAGTGAGCCTTGGCTATGGCTGATATGACCAGCCCCTGCCCTCTCCTGCTACCTTTTCTGTCCAAATGGACTCTACCCTCTGGAACCATAAGCTGAAATAAACCCTTCTTTAAGTTGCTTCTTGGTAGACATTGACTCACAGCCATGAGTTCAAAGTAACCAGTACAATGCCTCATACAAAACCTTTCAGGGCTGGAGAGATGGCTCAGTGGTTAAGGCACTTGCCTCCAGTGCCTAAGGCCCTGGGTTCAATTCTCCAGGTCCCACATAAGCCAGACCCACAGGGTGGTGGCCCTGGTGTGCGCTCTCTGTATCTCTCTGCTTCAAAATGAATAAGTAAAATATTTTTTTAATCTTTCAAATTGTTCCTATCCTGAATTGATACTTTGCATCCAAATTTAAAAGAGGTTGAGGGTTGGAGAGATGGTTCAGTGGTTAAGGCATTTGCCTGCAAAACCTAATGACTTGAGTTTGATTCCCCAGCGCCGACATGAAGCTAGATACACAAAGGGGCGCATGCATCTGGAGTCTGGAGTTCATTTGCAGTGCTTGCTGGCTCTGGCTTGCCCATTCTCTTTCCCCCCTCTCCCCTCTC
>PVHP010037175.1:0-17553 GCA_004024765.1 Zapus hudsonius
TTTTTTTGTACTTTCAGGGTCTCTTTCTCAAATGAATCAATAAATAAAATAAAAATATCAACACAGTAATTTTCATGATAGAAAATGCTCAAACAAGTAAGCAAACAATAATGGTGATTTTAAAATGACAGGAAAGGAAAAGGAGATCATTCCATGTTGGAGTTGGAAATGTTTTATTAGGGGCCAAATTCTTGATTTACAGATTGAAACTCAGTGTATCCTCTAAATGAAGTAAAGGTCACACATTTATATCAGGCCTAAGTAGAAATTTAGGTCAACAGAATTATTCAACCAAATGTTTGATCAGCATTGTTCATATTTTATGCTACATTTAAATAATCCTAGCAAATCTCTTCTGGTGCTTTTACAGAGTGATATGTGCTACATTGGCAGAGTGGGTGTGTCTTATTTGCTGTAGCAGTAACATTGCCCAGCGAGCTTGACTCATTGAACAGGGTGTACATTGCTATTTCTTTCCCTATACATTTAGCATGAAAGTAAATATGACCTTGGAGTTTAAACAGAGATATTGTCCTAAATCTGAAGTTAAATAGTCAGCTAAACTCAGAAATTGTGTTTTTCTGTTAATATTTGCTGGTTTCACATTCACATATTTCCCCCCATATTTTAAAGTGAAAATAAGCATACAAAGTTTACTAATTTGTGAAGTTATGAATAATATTAGTGTTAATAGGAAAAAGAAAGACTCATTCAGTCAGTTAGTTATATATTTTGACTAGTTGCAAGCAATTAATTAGATTTGTACAAAGAATAGCAAGTTGATTTTAATGAACATATTGGTATGTTGTTCCAATAGACATATTATTTACACTTACCTGACAATTAGCCTCTGGAGAAATTAATTATAAGGAATGAGAATTTCACTGGTCACTTAAAATCAGTTTTTTGGGCTTAGATGTCTTCCCCCCCCTTTCTTCTTCTTCTTCTTCTTCTTCTTCTTCTTCTTCTTCTTCTTCTTCTTCTTCTTCTTCTTCTTTCTTCTTCTTCCTCTTCTTCATCCTTTTCTTCCTCTTCTTCCTCCCTCCTTTCTCCTCCCCTCCCCCTCTCCTTCTTCTTCCTCCTCCTCCCCTTCCTCCTCCTCCTCTTCTTCTTCTTGACAACTCAAGGTCAATAGGAATTTTTAGATCTTGAAACTTTCTTCTCTGATTTATCTTCTCTAATACTTTCTGGCAATGATACCTGGTGGCAAGAATTATCTCCTCCTCAAAAGCAGTAACAAGCTCTTTAGAATGAGGACAGGATTACCATTTTTATTGGAAAATCACTTTAACTTTCTTTATCCCTTTATCTCTCTCTGTCTCTCTCACCTTTCTCATCTTTTACATTTTGTAATTTTAATCAATCATTTGTGTTCTCAATACAAAATTTGGTCAAAAGTTGTAGCTTGCTGACAGAATATACCAGTTCCAAATGTTCTTTCCTCAGAATACCTTTCATTTCCTTTTTCCAGTCTCCTTCCTTTTCACCATTTCCTCAGGCATCTGTCTTGCCTTGGGATTGTGTAATCCCATAGATCATTTTTGTATTATAGCCTTTTTTTAGCTGGCTATTTACCCTCCTTATGACATTTAATACTGGCGAGACCTCTGAAAATATGGAGGTTATATATAAGATCCAGCTGGTATAGCAAACTGCTATATTTTTAAGCTTTATAGTTCTTGGTTTCCCATATATCTGAGACAGAGACTTCACACGAGGATGAGATTTGCAGTAGGGGAGAGGGCATGCCTTTTATTGGTTTCTGTGTTAGGTATATGTGCAGAGAAATTTGAAATTTTTCTGTGCTACTGTGCCTTGCAGCTGTCTCATTAATCTCTTCATCTCCTCCACTACTGAGGATGAAACTATAATTTATGCATGTTGATATTCTTTCATACTGTGCCCATAACTTAGTACTAAGAGATGCCTTTTGATTTTCATTTTTTGGTGGTCCTAGGGATTGAACTCAAAGGTCTGCAGTGTATAAACAAATGCCTGACCACTGAACCCCACCCCATCTATAGTAAATACTTGTGGTTTATGGAATGAAGAATGCATGATTACTTGACCATTTTGTGTTTTGTCTTTGTGAGATTGTTACCCTATTTCTTTGTCCCTCGGTGTTTTATAGTGCCAGGCATATGGGGCAGATCTTCAGTATGTCCTTATTCAGCAACTGAAGTGAATGGAGAATATTTCTGAAAGTGTAGAAGTCCAGGGGAATTCATAATGGGAGGTCTGACCAAATGCCTTAAAATGATCTAGTGTTTACTCAGCTGTTTTGAATATAACCCTTGACTTTGAACAGAAGTATTTTGTGAAGTATTATTATTCTTCTGAAATGCTTATAATGACACTTACTCAGAAGGTGTGTTTTGAGAACTAGAATCATGTGCTACCCGTGGAAGGGGTGATTTGGATATGAGTAAGAACTTAACTCCAAATGTCCTCCATAAAACAATCATGAGACTTCACACTTAAAAACAAGGGAAGATATAGCCAAATACGAATGACATCTGTCTCTTACTCCCGTAACTGGGCTGAGTTTTTGCCTTATCTTTTAATCCTTCTCTGGAGTCCATCCACTTCTGGGTAAAAGAAAAACTATCTTTTCTATTTCATAAATCATAAGCAGATTCATCTATATTTACCACATACCATGGTTCTTCGGAGATTCTTCTGTTTTGCCAACTAATAGATTAACAACATACCCATTTATACACCCTGGGTAAGTGAGAGGCAACAGACTGGACTTTCAACCCAGGATGTCATGTACATTGTATGAGTATTGAAGCTGCGGCTCTTTAAGCCTTCCTACTTGGACAGCATGTGGAGTGGAAGGATGTAGGGTTGTTTAATTTTGGGTTGGGTGGACAATTCTTACATTTCAGTTTCAACCCCCAGTGGACTGCGGCAAGGTTCCTCATGTATCCTGTTCACAGTGCACATAAAGGACATTGTTCTGCAACTCCTCTGCCCAGGGAACATCGCTATTTTGAGAGGAGACAAGTCCCTGGCTGTTTCTCCACCCAGTGGCACTACAATCGATTTCTTTGTTTGAGAAAGAATGTTGTCCAGGTCTTACTAACTGTTCAAAAGTGCACACAGGAGTTGGAAGATTGAATTATACCTTTAAACAGGTTAAATTACACGGTTCTAAAAGTGTCCTTTGCCAAATCAGGAACAGAGCTCGATGTGAAGCATTCGCCTTTGAAATAATGCAGCAGCTTCTCTCCCACATGGCTCCGTAGGAGCCTCAGTCAAGGCCTGTGAATCATGATGTGTCTGTGCATCAATTCCATGGGAACAGCAGCTTGTGGGGAGCTGCGCATGCACCACTTGGCTGTTTGAAACTGAAGGCTCTTGGCTTGGAAGACAGCTATGCTAACCACTGTACCACCAGTGCCTCGGAAGGCTCTTGTCTAATGGTTGGGAGAAGCTTAATGTGCCAGGCAAAGTCACAGTCCCACGGGTCTTGGGACCATATCCAACCATGCAGAAGTTGTTTTTATTTCCTTCACACATGGTTTTAAAAAATGCAAACGAGCATTAGAAAATAGGGAATTTGGGGCTGGAGAGATGGCTCAGAGGTTAAGGCACTTGCTTGCAAAGCCCAACAACCCAGGTTGGATTCTCCAGTATCCATGTGAAGCCAGGTGCACAAAGTGGCACATGCAACTGGAGTTTGTTTGCAATAGTTAGAGGCCCTGACAGGCCCATTCATCATTCTCTCTCTCTCCCTCTCCTTGAAAATAAATAAATAAATAAATTTAAACTAAAATAAAATTGGGGAGCTTGCACCCCCCCCCCACCAGAAGTCATGCTTGTTTGGGATACGTGGCAGGCTGGGCTTTCTTCCAGGTCTGCATGGCAGGGGCGATAAAGCCTGCCATGCTGCTTCTGTTAGGTCAGGGCTGTGTTCTCGGGTCGCTGAGGTCTGGTTTATTCTCTTGACTCCCTGAGTCTGAGGTCTGTGTAATATCGTTTCTTGTCACCTTAGCACTTTTCTTTTTATTGTTATAGTAGAGAAACATTTCTCTGTCACATAGGAGACAGAACAAAGATGGCCTTTCCCCTGACCCTCTCTCTGCTTCACTTCCTCTCATTACCTGCAGGCCTCGGCTTGTGTTTGGGCCTCTGGTGCAGGGAAATTTTAGTTTACAGAACAGGAATTATAGGGTCAACTCCAGTTCCCTACTTGTGGGTGAATTTTCACATTCTCGCCAGTATTTTGAAAGCCATGAGCTGTACGCTGACAGAGGCATTGGAAATTGCAGGTGGAGTGTTGTATCTTACTGTTCCCTCCTTGGGGTCTGAGAAGCTGTGAAATGGATGACTGATGGCCGAGACCCCAGTGCTTAGTATCCACTGGGCATTGCAGTGGCAGACAGTGTTCTGAACACTTTCCATATTTAGTTCAGCCCCTACTTAATGACCTAATGAGTTATCTGCTCACTTTCTAGGAACTGTGCCACTTACTTAAAGCCATGTATCTACAGATTTGAAAGTGGGCAACTTCAGAGCTTTGTTCGGTGGTCTTCTCTGAGTGGTGGTGGTTAGTTAGGACAAGGAACATCAGTGAAGGTCACACACAAGTCATTACGAAGTGGTGGAGATGGGTGTAGACTCCAAAGGTTATCGTAAACCAAATCATGTTTCTTGATTTTTAAATAATATTTCATTTATTCATTTTCAAGGAGAGAGAGAGAGAGCGAGAGAGCGCACCAGGGCCACCATCTTGTGGGTCTGGCTTATGTGGGTCCTGGGGAATTGAACCTGGGGTCTTAGGCACTGGAGGCAAGTGCCTTAACCGCTGAGCCATCTCTCCAGCCCATGTTTCGTGATTTTTAAGAGCAATCTACAGTCAATTTTTTATTAGTAAATACATCATAGTTCTTAATGGAGAACTTAAAAATTGTTTTATCTTGATAAAAGAAAAATGGTTTGTTAGCAGTAGGTACTGCTGAGTTCTCAAGATGAATAGACCCTGAACTATTTCGACAAAAAATAAGTGGGACCCTGGCATTCCACTTCCTGGATGTTAAGTGGAAGGATCCATTTGGGGTTTAGCAACTCAAACTATCCGGTTGAGTAGCATTGTTTTTATACTTGTTGAGATAGAGATGTTTTGTAATATTTTGTTCCTTTTGTGGTGAGTTACATTTTAAAAAATGGGCTGCTTTTTCTCAATGGTTATCAGAAATAAGGTATACAAACTCATTAACTGATAATCTTATATAAACCACTGTTATTGGTAATAATAGTTGCTAAATAAACACAAGGTCTGTATCAATGGCTTGCACAAATTTCCACTAATTCTTTTACCTTCCCCTCCCCCCAGCTTGGTATAATCTCTGTTCCTAGACAGCAATCTGGAGCTCAGAGCCGGGCAGTGACTTGCCTAAGAGCACCCATCTGTTACGTTGTGGAAGGTAGCTCACACCTGGCTTTCTGTGATGCTGAGCTATTATTTACACACGGATAAAGTTATGACATTTATGTGTGTAATTCTCGCTCATTGCATCTCCTGGAAAATGGTGACTAGCAGCATCTGCTCTTGGCATTTTTGTGAGGATTTAGTGGCATAAATCACACAAAGCACTTAACCCCAGTGTGGAATATAGAAAATGATTAATAAATAAATGTGAGTTTTGTTGACCATGTGCCAGGACATGGACCAGGTGCTGAGGAAACAGGGGCATCAGGGCTCTATCCTGCTTCAGAGATAGTGAGGCACAGGAGAGATGAGGCGGAACAGATTTTAGGAATGACCACAGCCCAGTGTGACTTCCAGAAGTCACTGTGGATCCATAGGCAGAGGGACCACACAGAGTCAGCTGGCCTTTCTCCCTGTGATTTGGAGACACCCTCACCCAGCCTGGTTATTACTATGCTGATTCTGTATTGAATGTGACATTGTATAAAGGACTTTAAGCCAGTTAACTAAAAAAAATTTGAATATTCCCCAAACGACAGGTTAAATAAAAGCTGCTTTAGGATTAAAATGTACAATAATGCTATTTAACAAGGACTCAAATAAAACAGCAGAGCCTGGGGTAGCTCTGGACCTCCAAGCTGGCAGGGAGGGAGGGCAAGAAGGGACACTCACATTCAGAAAGGATGTGAAATGTCCCTCATCTGTAAGAAGACCTTTCATGGCAAATACAAGAATCCCAGATGTGTACTAGGAACTCTTACTGGCCTTCTGCTGACCTCGCACAAAACCTTGGCAGTCTTCCCTCACATGACAGTGGTCTGGGGAGGGAGCCTTCTTATGTAACACACACAGCTTCTCACAGAACTCCTCTCTAGTCCTTTATTTATGAGCCAGAATCTGTAGTGAAAGACAAGAAGTGTTTTAGGAAAGGCAGACTTCATGAAAGAGAAGCAGCAAAGTAAAAAAAGCAAGCAATGGAACCCAGAGAAGAAAGTATAGGGAATAAAAATGTTAGAAATGAAATGTGTGTTATATCAGCAGGGAGATTCAAGAAGGCTATTACATCTATGAGACAAGAAGAGATCGCCATCAAAATCAGAAACTAGAAAGTAAGAGAAAGTCCTTAGAAATTAAAAATATCATTAAATCAGGTTATGGTGGTACACTCTTATTATCCTAGCTATTGAGAGGTGGGGGCAGGAGGATCAGCAGTTCAAAGGCAGCCGTGGCTACATAAGACCTTGTCTCAACCTTCAAGAACAATCCCCCCCCCAAATCCTTGACAAAACATCAAACAAATATCATTTAAAAATCAGTTAAAGGTATGAAGCACATGAATGAATATTTAGTTAAATAAATTTGTGATCTGGAAAATAAAGTGAAGACGTTTTTCCCAGAACTTGCATCAAAAAACACAGACATAGCTGAGAAGATAGGACCAAAATGTCAATATCAATAATTTATATGGGTTTTCAAAGAGAAAAAACAGAGACTGTTCGTGGAGGGAGCATGGTGGTTTGACTCAGATGTCCCCCATAAACTTAGGTCCCCAGCTGGTCACAATTTGGCAATTGGAGCCTCCTGGAGGCATTGTACTGTGCGGGGTGGACTTATGGGGATTATAGCCAGCTTCCCTCTGCCAGTCTTTTGAATACTCTCCTACTGCTGTTGTCCACCTGATATTGGCCAGGAGGTGATGTCCAGCTTCTGCTCATTCTTTCATTTTCCCTGCCATCATGAAGCTTCTCCTCAAGTTTTTTTAAAATTGAAAGTATAACAAAAAAGTTTGGTGATAGTCTACAACTAAGAGAATTGCAGATTATTACTACTAATAATGATTTTTTTTTTTTGGGTTTTTCGAGGTAGGGTCTCACTCTAGCCCAGGCTGACCAGGAATTCATGATGTAGTCTCAGGCTGACTGCAACTCACAGTGATCCTCCTCCCTCTGCCTCCTGAGTGCTAGGATTAAAGCTATGTGCCACCACACCCGACAGAAAGAGGAAGACAATAGGCAAGACAAGACCTCTAGTCCTTGCAAACAAACTCCAGATGCAATACACAACTTTGTGCATCTGGCTTTACATGGGTACTTGGGTATCAAACTCAGGTTGTTAGGCTTTGTAGGCAAGCACATTAACCACTGAGCAATCTCTCCACCCAGTGAGGATTTTTTTGAGAAGGGATCTTGTTGCATAGACCCTGCTGGCCTGGAACTCACTATGATGCCTAGGCTTGTGATCTTCCTGCCTCTGCCCCCCCCCCAAAAAAACTTAATGTTTTTGAAATGCTGAGATTACAGATATGAAATTTTAGATTATTTTTTTATCAAACATTGTTGACCTTGCAATAAATATAGACAAATTATTTTTAAACATGTTCAATTATTACATGTATATGTAAAGCAAATATATTCATTAGGAGGATAAATTTAGCATTTACAGCTGATCAACTACTTAATAAATCCACTTAAAACAAAAAGGAACAAGAGGGGAAAAAGCACAACAAACAGAAAATGCGCACAGAATAACACTAGAAGCTCAGATTAGATGACATTATCTCAGCATCTCAGAGGCAGGCAGGCAGCTCAGCACTCCAGCTCCAGCCTCCATGTGAAGAAGCTGTGTGCCTTTTAGCAAGGCACCTCATTTCTCGGGGTTTTGTAAACTTTCCTTTAAGGAAATGAGGCTAGAGTTGAAAGACATTAAGCTCCATCCTTCTCTGAGGGTTTATTTCTTTATTTTTAAAATTGTCCTCGGTGTGAGAGTGCAGGCACATGCATACCACAGCGTGCATGTGGATGTCAGAGGCCAGCTCACCTTCCACTTGTGTGAGTCTTGTTCACTGCTCCATTCGAGCTCCAGGGAATCCCCCTGTCTCCACCCCCCCTCTTGCTGTAAGCACACTGGATTACAAAAGCCCGCCACAGATCCCCCGCCTTTATGTGGGGTCTGCAGATTTGAACTCAGGTATTCAGAGTTGGCAGCAAGCACTTTCTCCACTGAGCCATCTCCCAGCCCCTATATATTTTTTATTGTAAGGTTTACTTTCATATATATATATATATATATATATATATATATATATCCTATTCTTTTTCCAAAATCCTGTGTTGACAGAAATATTCCTGAGGTGTATTTTATGGAATTCATACTGTTGTAGTTGCCTTCTTGCTGCTGGGATAAAACACTTGACCAAAAGCAGTTGACAAGTGGAAAGTTTTGGCTTACAGTCTCAAGGGAAACTTCACGATGGCAGGGAAAGATGGTAGAGCAGAAGCTGGACATCACTTCCTGGCCAGCATCAGGTGGACAGCAGCAGCAGGAGAGTGAGCCAAGCTCTAGCAAAGGGGAGCAGGCTATAACACCCCTGGGTCCACCCCAAAAACACACCTCCTCCAACAAGGCTGTACCTCCCAAAATGTCACCATCTGGGAACCAAGAATTCAGAATACATGAATTCATAGGGAACACCTAATTCAAACCACACAAATGATGACTTTCCATTCTCTTATACCTTCCAGATCTTTGGAAGTAAAAATAACAAAAGGTTTGAGATCTCTGGTTTAGTGACAGAGAGACAGATGTTCCCGTAAGTGTGCCAGAGTTACCTGGTGTGCAATGTGTCTTTAGGGTTCAGTTATTCTGAGGCCATGTTGGTTTGAGCAAATGTCACTGGAATAAGTGCTGTGACCTTGTCTCCTAACAATGTGGTCTCTTCCTTATTTAGCTGCCTTGCAGGCTTTAAAGAGAAAGAAGAGGCTTGAGAAGCAGCTTACTCTGATCGATGGAACCCTTTCCACCATCGAGTTCCAGAGGGAAGCGCTGGAAAACTCACACACCAACACGGAGGTCTTACGGAACATGAGCTTGGCAGCCAAAGCCATGAAAACAGTTCATCAAAACATGTGAGTGGCTTGGACTCCTTTGATTAACAACTGTCCTCAGCGAGGGAAGAGCCTTTGAGATCATGTGATGGTTTTGCAGGATTGGCTCTTTGATGTATTAAATGGAATGTTTTTTTCTAGAGGCAAGTTAGAGCTTCCCATGATAAAAAAAAAAGAGAGATTAAAAAGAAATTAAAGGAAGGAAAGAAAAGATGTTATTGTTCTGTTCCCTCATGAAATCCCTGTTGTAAATACTTCGATTCTATTATTTTCACTAGGCTTCAGTGCCAACACTACTGAGGGTGTGAGAACCAGAGACTAGTGGCTGCCAAGCTTTGGTGGGCATCAGAATTATCTGGGTAAAGAGCTGTTTAGGAAAATGCACGTGCCCAGTGTGCTAGGATAACGCTTGGGAGATTTTATCTTTAATCAAGTTTTCCAGCCTGATTCTGAGATGACCTGATGTTTGGCAACCACTAACATAAAGTTCATTACCAGGATCAAGGTTTGTAGTTTGGAGTCAAATTTTCTGGCTGTAATCCCAGTACACAGCTGACTGTAACCTGGGCAAATTGTTTTCTCTTTCTTTGATTCAGTGTCCTTGTCTGAGTTGGAGGTAGTGATGGTACAACATGTTGTGAAATTCAGTGACATGCTAGCTACTCAGCACAGTCCTGCCCAGCACAGAACAGCCCTCAGTCGTCAATATGCCTAGTAGTGGTGGGCAGTTGACACTTGGTTTGCATTCACAGTGGGAAACATTGCTGATTTGGGATATTAGGGTGTACTCTGAGCACAGGAGCCCACAGGGGAAGAGTCAAGGGGTGAGTTCTGGGGTGCAAATTTTCTTCTTGGTAGCACATCATTCGTCAGAGATTGTCCCACTCAGCGCTGAATGCCCCAACCTTCGTGGCTGCCAGAAGCCTGGTACTGCAGTGGGTCTCAAAGTTGGTCTTTCCCTCCAGCTTCTCAGCAGCATCAGCGGATGCTGTTCATTTTAAGAAAAAGTTGCTTCCAGCCTTGAACTTTGGCCATGGCTGCAGTTGGCTACGAGTTGCTGGCACAAAGCGCCGAGCAAGCAGCTTGTGGGAGGCAAGGATCTATTTGGCTTACAGACTCCAGAGGCAGGGGAAAGGACGGCAGGAGCAGTGGCCGAACATCACCTCCTGGCAGACATCAGGTAGACAACAGCAACAGGAGAGTGTGTCAAATACTGACAAGGGGAAGCTGGATATCACACTCATAAGCCTGCCCCCAACAGCACACCTCTTCCAGTAAGGATCCAATTCCCAAATTACTATCAGCTGGGATCAAGCATCCAGAGCACATGAGTTTGTGGGAGACACCTGAATCAAACCATCACAGCCATATAGTTCTCCTGCTCCATTTAATTAGTGCATTCATTGCAACCATGATAGGTAAAAGGGCGCTGAAGTGTGCTTTTGGATACCACATGAAAATGTGTGAAAGCGTTTTTTTGTAGTGCATACACAGAGCCTGAGTACCTGAAGAAAGATGAATTCCATTGGTGCAAACTTTCAGTGGTGGGTTTACCTCATAATGAGGGACACGGTCACTTCTCTTGGAGCTGATCAGCTTGGCCAATTATAAGTTTGGGGAAATGATTCAGAGATGTATTACAGAAATAGGGCAGAATTTGGCTATGGCTGATGCTGGTGGTTTGATGGTGGGACAGGCATATGCTGGAGATAGTCACTGGACAGATGTCCTCTTGAATGGAGCCTGGACCTGCTTTGCCCCCCCCCACTATAGTGACCTTTTCTGAGGGCATCTTAGACAAAATCCTGACTTTCTGCACCTTCCCAGGGCATTGCCTCAATGGGAAACCTCCAGGGAGTCAGCATCTCTGAGCTACCAGGTAGCAGAGAAAGCAGTTCCCCAGTCCTTCCCTTGTCTACAGGGCTGCTGTCTGAATGGGGCTGCTGAGAGCTGCTCTGTTGCTCTCAGTCACAGTGGTCCTTAGTGGTCCAGAGGTGACACACAGCAGCACATATCCAAATTTTTTATAGACCTGACCACGTACAATTTCAAAATGGGTCTACGAATATTGCTAATTACAGAGCCATTTAATTTCAAGTGACTCCTAATGGTAGAAGATTCTTACTTTTTACTTAAAATGTAAGTGCATGTGCAGGTTTACTAAGTTTTTTGAAATGCAATTTATTTAAAATATCTTCACCAGGAATTTTGTTTTGCTGCTGAGATCACCAAGAGTTTGCATTAAATTGACTTGTTTTGTATAAGGAATAATATAAATTCATAACTATGAGCTAATGTTCTCAAATATTTCAATAAAATGTGATTTCCTAGGGATCTGAACAAAATTGATGACTTGATGCAAGATATAACGGAACAACAGGACATTGCCCAAGAAATCTCGGAAGCATTTTCTCAACGGGTTCAATTTGGTGATGGCTTTGATGAGGTGAGTTTAATATTAAAAGAATGTGGTATTTTGGCTTCTGTAAGGGGCAGCTTTCTATCATCTATCATAGATAGTTCCCTTTAATGGGTAAATGGTATTTGTTGGAAATATACTTTTCTGAGGAAGGAAATTAAATGTTAGTAGCTGATTTAAAGGGAAGATTAATATAGTTTGGCAAACAGCCTCCTAATTAGGTTTTTAGCTATTAAGGAAAAAGCAAACAGCTTGTGATTATGTAAAGTTAGTGACTTTTAATGGTTGGTGTATAAATAGCCCCATTATGAGGATTCATGTGCTTGCACATCTGGGCAAATAGAGCAGACTGTGTCACTCGGCAAGCTGCAGAAGCATTGTGCTCTGTGGCTGTTAAATTAGAGGTTAGGCTGCCTCTGTTTATTACTCAGGCTATGAAACAAACTAAGTGTGGAACGGCATGATCAACACACACATTCCTTTCTAATTAATCAGTCCAACAATCCAGGCAGATGATAGTCACCCAGGTGGTTCCCACACTGTGAATTGCAGTGCTTCTATTCAAGACACACACACACACACACACACACACACACACACACACACACACACACACACACACGACGTAAAGACATTCCCAAGTGTTAGAAGAGCACAGCCTAAAGTCCAGCTTCCTGAACCTATGTGATATTAATAACACATCTATGAAGTAAAGATGATGCAGCTCCATGGAATCCTAGGAAGTGTTGAGTCTGGCCCTTTGTAGAAAATGTTTGCCAACCTCAAGCATGGAAGGAATGCATGACGATGTGGGAAGAACCTGGGTTTATGAGGACAGCTGAGTTCTATTATAAACTTGAGCAAGTCTCTGTACCTCCTTGACTTAGTTTTTTTATGTATTAAGTTGACTGTTGGATCAGTGGATGATCTCATTTCTAAAATTCTTTTATAAAAGTGACTTTTCATGGTTGGTGTGTGCATAGCCCTATTATGATCATGCATAAATGTTTGGTACCTAAGTGACAGAGGGAAGGAGCACTCTGCCAGTGCACTTGTGAAGAAAAAAACAGCAATATCTTTGTGGTACTGTCCAGAACTGTCCAGAACTATTGACAGGTCTGGGCCCGAGTTCAGTTCAGGGTAACTTGTTTTGCTGTAATCGTTGCTGTATTTGTTTCCTTTAAAATTTTTTGAGACAGGGTTTCATGCAGTCTTGGGTGGTCTTGAACTTATTATATAGCCTGTCTCAAAAACAAAAACAACAGCAACAAAAGACCCACTTCCAGCAAACAAAATATAAGACATTTATGTGCCTTTCTCTCAAATTCAAGTGTAAGTTTCTTGACTATTGGGATTTAACTTTGCACCTCTGGTACTGAAGTCAAAATCTGCCCAGGAGTGAGCTTTCAGATTTGTTGAATGAGTGAATGACTAAACGAGGAATCTGCTTGGCTACGCATAAAGGTCAGTCTGGAGTTATCTAATTGTAGCAACCTTGAAAATCCAGCAACGACCATCATAGTTTTGGCTCTAACCATACTCTGAGGGGGGCCAACTTACACACGAGGACTTACCAAGCTAGCTCAATGTGAGCTACTACAGGTCATCTTAGACTTGGCATGAGGTGACCTGAAGGTCTCCAGCTAATATTTATCTTCTACGGGTTGGGGTTCAGTACCAATGTTAAAAGAAATGCATTGTATCTGTTCTACAGTTTTATTTAACCCAAACACACAGGTTGGGGGGCGGGAGGGTGCAGCTCAGTAGTAGAACACTTGCCCAGCTTGCATGAGGAGGAGGCCCAGCTTCTATCTGCAACAATTAAAGAAAAAAAATCACCAAAACCGTGTAATGTATGTTGACCTACAAAAATAAGACTCTTAGTATTTTGAACCTTTACTTTTGTGCATTATGGTTTTGCTATATACTTGTTTAATTGTTGTAGCAAAAACCCAAATAAAAACATAGATTTCCTCCAGTTGAAGTCTCACAGATTCTCAGCAAGAGAAAAGAAAAGAATACAATGGGAAAATGACAGGCAAGGTGTAAATTTTCCAGAACGGAGGAGGCGATTATATATTCAGCTAGCACAAATTATTTGAATGGCTGTTTACTGAAGTATTATAAGATTAACTACAACAAATTTGTACAACCCAAAATATTCATTTCTAATCACTGCTCAGTGTTGCAAAAAATACTTAGTTTTAAAAATAAATATTCCATTCCACTGGGTTCTCACATATCAATTGGGTAGCAGATGTTGCTATTATTGTGTTTGGGGAAAGCCACGTCTTGAAACGCTAACTCTGTAATTCTTTCTCTCTCCTGCATTCAGGATGAGTTGATGGCGGAACTTGAAGAGCTAGAACAGGAGGAATTAAATAAGAAGATGACAGATATCCGGCTTCCAAACGTGCCCTCCTCTTCTCTCCCAGCACAGCCTGACAGAAGGCTCAGCAGGCCCTCCTCTGCACGTTCGTCCCGAGCAGGTCTGTCGCCCACCCCATGACCTGTGCTCATGTAGGATCCTGCAGTAATTGCCAGATGAATGACACAAGTGACTAATTTTTTTTTATTGCTTTTATGTTCCAGCATCTTCTAGGAGAACAGAAGAAGATGACGAGTTCAAACAATTGGCAGCTTGGGCTACTTAAACTGAAATGGAACTTTTTAAACACTTAAACTAATTAACTATACATAAGGCATGAAAATGTTTTTGCCAAGCTTAACAAAAACCCTGTTTTATATTTACACTGGATGAAAAATTGTCTTTTAAGGAGAAGTTAAGGTGTTGTATTGTAGACACACACCATCAGGGACAGAAGAGACATTCCTGTTAGAATTATAGATGATCATTCCAGATTGATGGGGTGGGGACGTATCTGTCTGCCAGGTCCCCTACTGAATTGAAAGTCCTGGCACATAGTTAATGCTCTACATATATTTGTTGAAAGAAAACTAAATTATATTAGCATTTAATATACAGACCAGTTCATAAAGCCATTCGTGAGGGATACTTTAGGGTAACGGAAAAATTTCTCTGTGAATACAGGTTGGCTGTTTGCACCTATGTCATCCATAAATCTAAAAGCATTTTAGAACCGATTCTTGTAGTGAGATCTTCAGTGAGTCTATACACACATCATTTCACTTGAGTCTCACAGTTTAAGATCTTAAGGGAGCTCTAATTAACATTTATTATACCAATTAAGCTTGGAGTGGGACAATGGATGCATTTCCCAAAATGTTTGCAAGCACTAACAGTTTATCCTGCTGAGCAAGAGTCTCCTGGGTATCGTTGAGCTACTCAGGAGCTACCTTCGCTGCTTCACCACGAGTGTTCATTCTTTTCTCTTTTGTGCTCTGACACACTTTTTTCTTTTTACAATTCGCAGAATGCACTTTGTAAGTATATTAAAATATTGACGGTGAAAAAAGTATATCTTGAGTGACCTTTTTGTCCATAATTGTTTTAAATTAAAGCAAATTATAAAATCATATATTACTTTTGATATATCATAGACCATCAAATGAAAAGCATCATGATAGAAGATGCTCGAATGTTCTGTACAATAGCCGAGAGATGCAGCAGAATGGGAAGGGGGTAGACTTTCAGTAGGAGTCCTGGGCCTCAGTGCCCACTCTGTCACTTGCATGTCACACAGTCTCTGAGCCCTTGTTTCAGCTTGGGGAAATTTAAGTGTTGGACTGAATTTCTCCAGTGGCCCCATTCTGCCACAGGCATCTGGCGTCTGCTGGGGTTTTTCTTGGCAAGCTTCCTGCTCTGCAGAACACACATACCAATTCCTCCTCATTCTTTAAATCCTGACTAAAATGTTCCCTGTCTTGAGAATCTTCTCTTGATTTCCCAGATTAAATTAAGTCTTCGCCTCAGATGCTTTCACAGCATTCTGCTCTCTCCGGTGTCATTTTTCATTCTCCCTATTATATATTCCCCTCAGTGCTTTTCTCTGCTGGGCTGTGGTAACAAGACAAAAGAGACTATATGTCTTCAAGTTCGATTGTCTACCCTCAGTGCTCTGAACAATATCATATACAGGAGTTTATTGGAATTTATTAAATGAGTGGTCATTAAATTTTTACTTCTTTTTGACCATGATGGAATAATGGGAGTTGCCCTCAGCCCTTAAACCACTGTCAATATGGGGTAAGCCTAGTAAACCACAGCTTTTAGACATTGGACAGCAGATGAACCGGGTGGTGATGCCTAAAGAGAAATGAAATGAAAGGCAAGATCATTCCTGTTACCCCGGCTCACCGCTTTTACTGGGAAGGGAAAATTGAGCACAGACTTGTGATCTTTCTGAGTTGAAATATATGAGGAACAGTCCTTTGAAGGGATGTCTATGGAGACAGAAAAGCACAGGTGTGTGGGCGTAGGGGGGTATGAACTACCATCTCTATGTTTGAGTCTCTCTAGCTTCATCTATGTAATCCTGCTCCCTCAGATGATGGTGTTAGGACATGGGGCCTTTGGGGATGTGCTTGGGTCACAAGGGCAGAGCCATGGAAATGGAGAGACTGTTCTTATAGAAGCTCAGTCTAAAGGACCTTGTTCATAAACTTCAGCCATGTGAGGCAGGTGCTATCTCTGATTAACGGTGTGTTCTCACCAGGCCTGCTCTCCTATATTGACCTTCTCAGCCTCCAGAATTGTGGAAATAAACTCCTGTTGTTTTTGAGTCCTTGGGCTATAGTATTTTGTCAGCAGATCCAAGATAAGATCCAAGAAGATTCTAGACATAAATGGAGGGCTCCCTTCAAGTCTGGATGAAAACGAACTGCAGACATATATGAGGGAACTTACTGGCCAAGAGGAGCCACTGAAGAGATGCAAGCCAGCAATCTGCAGAGCTCTTGCAGGACCAGGCATACTCTGGGATCCCATTTTCCAGAATGAAAAGACTAATATGGTGGCATCAGGTTGAGTACCCAGAAAGGCATTGCCTCAGTAGCCTAGAGGAATTCCATTCTAAAATGCTTAAAAACAAGCCTCAAAGAGATCCGATGAAGCCAAGTGTGGTGGCACATGCCTTTAATCCCAATGCTTGGGTGGGGGCTGAGGTAGGAGAATTGTCATGAGTTCAAGGCCAGCCTGAGGCTTCAGAGTGAGTTTCAGGTCAACTTGAGATACACAGTGTGACTTCCCTGAAACAATCAAAAATAAAATCAAATGATTCCAAGTGAAAAAGAAAAAGTTTTCAGGCATGCAAAGGAGCAGGGAATGACAATCATAATTAAGAGGAAAATCAAGGGCTGGAACGATGGCTCAGTGGTTAAAGGCACTTGCTTTCAATGCCTGACAGTCCACATTTGAGTCCCCAGTGCCCATGTCAAGCCAGATACACAAGTGGCACATATGTCTGGAGTTTGTTTGCAGTGGCAGGAGGCCCTAGAGTGCCCATTCTCTTTCTCTCTCTCTCAAATAAATCAATAAAATATTTTTTTAAAAAGAGGAAAATCAAACAGTAAGAACAGACTCAGAAATGATATAGACGACAGGAGACAAGAGAATTACAGCTTCTCCTATTAATCTACCCCGTGTACTCACTAAAACAACTAAGTAGTCCACATGTTCAAGAGAGGAAAACAGACAGGACACGAGGAGAAAAATGGAAGCTAGATATTAAAAACAACTCAAGCTGAAAATCTAGAGATGAGATATGTAACAGCTGGAAAACATGGAGAATCCCATGGATGGTCCCTGTAGACGAGAGACTGCAGAAGAGGAGATGTGTGCATGTAACGACACAGCAGAAGAAACGATTCTAAAACAGGAAAAGTAGGACCGG